>JAUJYO010000676.1:0-33468 GCA_030737845.1 Acorus calamus
TCGTGTTTGGATCGAAAAAATCAATTTCAGTCGAAAAAATGAGGTTTGGGTCGAAAATCACGTTTCGCGTTAAAGGAATTGGGTTTCGTTTGAAAATTTTAGTTCATCAAAGAAATGCTGCTCAGGTAAAAATAAAAGGTGTCTGGGTCAAAAAATGTGTTTTGGGTCGTGCCTGGGTTGAAAAATGATGTTTGGGCCGAAATAATGGTGCTTGGGTCGAGTTAGGGTCGAGAAATGTATTTTAGGCCGATAAATGCAGTTTGGTTTGGGGAAATGTTGATCGGGTCTAAAAATGATCTTTGGGTGGAAAAATGCCGTTTCGGTTGAAAAAATGCTGTTACGGTTGTGAATTGTTTTTTGGGTTTAAAAATAATGTTCGGGTAGAAAAATGGTGTTTGGGTTCAAAAAATTTGGTTTGCGTCGAAATGTGCTGTTTGCGTTGAAAAAGCGCTGTTTGGGTCGTGTTTCGATCGAAAGATGATTTTTATGTTTGGGTTGTAGAAAAATGCAGTTTGGGTTGAAAAATGTCGTTTGGGTCTAAAATTATTGTTTGGATAGGAAAATGCCTGCTTGGAGTGCAGAAAATGTTTTTTGCTCGAAAAAATGATGTTGGAGTTCAGAATAGGCTGTTTTGGTCGTAAAAATTATGTTTGTGTCATTTTTGGGTCGAAAATGCGATTTGGGCCACAATATCCGGTTTGTTCCCGAAAATTCTGTTTGGCTTGAAAATAAGGTGTTCGGGTCGTGTTCCAGTCGAAAAGTGATGTCTTGGTTGGAAAATGATGTTCAGGCTGACGAAATGCTGTTTGGGTGGAAAAATTCTTTCTGGTCTGGAATGTGCTCTTTTGCTCGAAAAAATGATGGTTAGGTCGTTTTTGCGTCGATGATGCGATTTGGGTTTCAAAATGCTGTTCGTATTAGAAAATACTGTTTTGGTTGAAAATTTTGGTATTTGGGTCGTGGTTTACACCAAAAATGTTGTCTGGGTTGTAAAATGATGTTCGGGTCGACGGTATCCTGTTTGGGTCGAAAACCGATTTTCTGACCGAAAAAGTGCTGCTTGGGTCGAAGAAAATGTCGTTCGGGTAAAAAAAAGGATATTTGGTTGAAAATCATTGTTTTTAGCCGGAAACGCTATTCGGGTGCGAAAATGACGATGGAGTAAAAACAAAATGCTGTCTGCGTCAAAATATTACATTTCGCTTGAGAACATAGTGTTTTAGACGGAAACAAAATTGGTTTTTGGGTATATTTGAGTCAAAAAATTATGTTTGGTCCGAGAAATGCTATTTGGCAGACGAAATGCAGTCTGGGTTGAGTAATGTTGTCTCGGTCTCAGAATGACGTTCTGGGTCAACAATTATATTTTGGGTTGAAATGTGCAGTTTGGGTTGAAAAAGTGCAGTTTTGGTTGTGTTTGGATCGAAAAATGCTTTCCGCATCGAAAATTGCCTTTTGGGTGGAGGAATCTTGTTCGGGTGAAAAAATGTTGTTTGGGTCAAAAAAATCTTCCTTGGGATGAAATATCCTGTTTAGGGCGAAAAATAACGTCCGCGTCGTGTTTGGATCGAAAAAATCAATTTCAGTCGAAAAAATGAGGTTTGGGTCGAAAATCACGTTTCGCGTTAAAGGAATTGGGTTTCGTTTGAAAATTTTAGTTCGCATCAAAGAAATGCTGCTCAGGTAAAAATAAAAGGTGTCTGGGTCAAAAAATGTGTTTTGGGTCGTGCCTGGGTTGAAAAATGATGTTTGGGCCGAAATAATGGTGCTTGGGTCGAGTTAGGGTCGAGAAATGTATTTTAGGCCGATAAATGCAGTTTCGGTTTGGGGAAATGTTGATCGGGTCTAAAAATGATCTTTGGGTGGAAAAATGCCGTTTCGGTTGAAAAAATGCTGTTACGGTTGTGAATTGTTTTTTGGGTTTAAAAATAATGTTCGGGTAGAAAAATGGTGTTTGGGTTCAAAAAATTTGGTTTGCGTCGAAATGTGCTGTTTGCGTTGAAAAAGCGCTGTTTGGGTCGTGTTTCGATCGAAAGATGATTTTTATGTTTGGGTTGTAGAAAAATGCAGTTTGGGTTGAAAAATGTCGTTTGGGTCTAAAATTATTGTTTGGATAGGAAAATGCCTGCTTGGAGTGCAGAAAATGTTTTTTGCTCGAAAAAATGATGTTGGAGTTCAGAATAGGCTGTTTTGGTCGTAAAAATTATGTTTGTGTCATTTTTGGGTCGAAAATGCGATTTGGGCCACAATATCCGGTTTGTTCCCGAAAATTCTGTTTGGCTTGAAAATAAGGTGTTCGGGTCGTGTTCCAGTCGAAAAGTGATGTCTTGGTTGGAAAATGATGTTCAGGCTGACGAAATGCTGTTTGGGTGGAAAAATTCTTTTCTGGTCTGGAATGTGCTCTTTTGCTCGAAAAAATGATGGTTAGGTCGTTTTTGCGTCGATGATGCGATTTGGGTTTCAAAATGCTGTTCGTATTAGAAAATACTGTTTTGGTTGAAAATTTTGGTATTTGGGTCGTGGTTTACACCAAAAATGTTGTCTGGGTTGTAAAATGATGTTCGGGTCGACGGTATCCTGTTTGGGTCGAAAACCGATTTTCTGACCGAAAAAGTGCTGCTTGGGTCGAAGAAAATGTCGTTCGGGTAAAAAAAAGGATATTTGGGTTGAAAATCATTGTTTTTAGCCGGAAAACGCTATTCGGGTGCGAAAATGACGATGGAGTAAAAACAAAATGCTGTCTGCGTCAAAATATTACATTTCGCTTGAGAACATAGTGTTTTAGACGGAAACAAAATTGGTTTTTGGGTATATTTGAGTCAAAAAATTATGTTTGGTCCGAGAAATGCTATTTGGCAGACGAAATGCAGTCTGGGTTGAGTAATGTTGTCTCGGTCTCAGAATGACGTTCTGGGTCAACAATTATATTTTGGGTTGAAATGTGCAGTTTGGGTTGAAAAAGTGCAGTTTTGGTTGTGTTTGGATCGAAAAATGCTTTCCGCTCGAAAATTGCCTTTTGGGTGGAGGAATCTTGTTCGGGTGAAAAAATGTTGTTTGGGTCAAAAAAATCTTCCTTGGGATGAAATATCCTGTTTAGGGCGAAAAATAACGTCCGCGTCGTGTTTGGATCGAAAAAATCAATTTCAGTCGAAAAAATGAGGTTTGGGTCGAAAATCACGTTTCGCGTTAAAGGAATTGGGTTTCGTTTGAAAATTTTAGTTCGCATCAAAGAAATGCTGCTCAGGTAAAAATAAAAGGTGTCTGGGTCAAAAAATGTGTTTTGGGTCGTGCCTGGGTTGAAAAATGATGTTTGGGCCGAAATAATGGTGCTTGGGTCGAGTTAGGGTCGAGAAATGTATTTTAGGCCGATAAATGCAGTTTCGGTTTGGGGAAATGTTGATCGGGTCTAAAAATGATCTTTGGGTGGAAAAATGCCGTTTCGGTTGAAAAAATGCTGTTACGGTTGTGAATTGTTTTTTGGGTTTAAAAATAATGTTCGGGTAGAAAAATGGTGTTTGGGTTCAAAAAATTTGGTTTGCGTCGAAATGTGCTGTTTGCGTTGAAAAAGCGCTGTTTGGGTCGTGTTTCGATCGAAAGATGATTTTTATGTTTGGGTTGTAGAAAAATGCAGTTTGGGTTGAAAAATGTCGTTTGGGTCTAAAATTATTGTTTGGATAGGAAAATGCCTGCTTGGAGTGCAGAAAATGTTTTTTGCTCGAAAAAATGATGTTGGAGTTCAGAATAGGCTGTTTTGGTCGTAAAAATTATGTTTGTGTCATTTTTGGGTCGAAAATGCGATTTGGGCCACAATATCCGGTTTGTTCCCGAAAATTCTGTTTGGCTTGAAAATAAGGTGTTCGGGTCGTGTTCCAGTCGAAAAGTGATGTCTTGGTTGGAAAATGATGTTCAGGCTGACGAAATGCTGTTTGGGTGGAAAAATTCTTTTCTGGTCTGGAATGTGCTCTTTTGCTCGAAAAAATGATGGTTAGGTCGTTTTTGCGTCGATGATGCGATTTGGGTTTCAAAATGCTGTTCGTATTAGAAAATACTGTTTTGGTTGAAAATTTTGGTATTTGGGTCGTGGTTTACACCAAAAATGTTGTCTGGGTTGTAAAATGATGTTCGGGTCGACGGTATCCTGTTTGGGTCGAAAACCGATTTTCTGACCGAAAAAGTGCTGCTTGGGTCGAAGAAAATGTCGTTCGGGTAAAAAAAAGGATATTTGGGTTGAAAATCATTGTTTTTAGCCGGAAAACGCTATTCGGGTGCGAAAATGACGATGGAGTAAAAACAAAATGCTGTCTGCGTCAAAATATTACATTTCGCTTGAGAACATAGTGTTTTAGACGGAAACAAAATTGGTTTTTGGGTATATTTGAGTCAAAAAATTATGTTTGGTCCGAGAAATGCTATTTGGCAGACGAAATGCAGTCTGGGTTGAGTAATGTTGTCTCGGTCTCAGAATGACGTTCTGGGTCAACAATTATATTTTGGGTTGAAATGTGCAGTTTGGGTTGAAAAAGTGCAGTTTTGGTTGTGTTTGGATCGAAAAATGCTTTCCGCATCGAAAATTGCCTTTTGGGTGGAGGAATCTTGTTCGGGTGAAAAAATGTTGTTTGGGTCAAAAAAATCTTCCTTGGGATGAAATATCCTGTTTAGGGCGAAAAATAACGTCCGCGTCGTGTTTGGATCGAAAAAATCAATTTCAGTCGAAAAAATGAGGTTTGGGTCGAAAATCACGTTTCGCGTTAAAGGAATTGGGTTTCGTTTGAAAATTTTAGTTCGCATCAAAGAAATGCTGCTCAGGTAAAAATAAAAGGTGTCTGGGTCAAAAAATGTGTTTTGGGTCGTGCCTGGGTTGAAAAATGATGTTTGGGCCGAAATAATGGTGCTTGGGTCGAGTTAGGGTCGAGAAATGTATTTTAGGCCGATAAATGCAGTTTCGGTTTGGGGAAATGTTGATCGGGTCTAAAAATGATCTTTGGGTGGAAAAATGCCGTTTCGGTTGAAAAAATGCTGTTACGGTTGTGAATTGTTTTTTGGGTTTAAAAATAATGTTCGGGTAGAAAAATGGTGTTTGGGTTCAAAAAATTTGGTTTGCGTCGAAATGTGCTGTTTGCGTTGAAAAAGCGCTGTTTGGGTCGTGTTTCGATCGAAAGATGATTTTTATGTTTGGGTTGTAGAAAAATGCAGTTTGGGTTGAAAAATGTCGTTTGGGTCTAAAATTATTGTTTGGATAGGAAAATGCCTGCTTGGAGTGCAGAAAATGTTTTTTGCTCGAAAAAATGATGTTGGAGTTCAGAATAGGCTGTTTTGGTCGTAAAAATTATGTTTGTGTCATTTTTGGGTCGAAAATGCGATTTGGGCCACAATATCCGGTTTGTTCCCGAAAATTCTGTTTGGCTTGAAAATAAGGTGTTCGGGTCGTGTTCCAGTCGAAAAGTGATGTCTTGGTTGGAAAATGATGTTCAGGCTGACGAAATGCTGTTTGGGTGGAAAAATTCTTTTCTGGTCTGGAATGTGCTCTTTTGCTCGAAAAAATGATGGTTAGGTCGTTTTTGCGTCGATGATGCGATTTGGGTTTCAAAATGCTGTTCGTATTAGAAAATACTGTTTTGGTTGAAAATTTTGGTATTTGGGTCGTGGTTTACACCAAAAATGTTGTCTGGGTTGTAAAATGATGTTCGGGTCGACGGTATCCTGTTTGGGTCGAAAACCGATTTTCTGACCGAAAAAGTGCTGCTTGGGTCGAAGAAAATGTCGTTCGGGTAAAAAAAAGGATATTTGGGTTGAAAATCATTGTTTTTAGCCGGAAAACGCTATTCGGGTGCGAAAATGACGATGGAGTAAAAACAAAATGCTGTCTGCGTCAAAATATTACATTTCGCTTGAGAACATAGTGTTTTAGACGGAAACAAAATTGGTTTTTGGGTATATTTGAGTCAAAAAATTATGTTTGGTCCGAGAAATGCTATTTGGCAGACGAAATGCAGTCTGGGTTGAGTAATGTTGTCTCGGTCTCAGAATGACGTTCTGGGTCAACAATTATATTTTGGGTTGAAATGTGCAGTTTGGGTTGAAAAAGTGCAGTTTTGGTTGTGTTTGGATCGAAAAATGCTTTCCGCATCGAAAATTGCCTTTTGGGTGGAGGAATCTTGTTCGGGTGAAAAAATGTTGTTTGGGTCAAAAAAATCTTCCTTGGGATGAAATATCCTGTTTAGGGCGAAAAATAACGTCCGCGTCGTGTTTGGATCGAAAAAATCAATTTCAGTCGAAAAAATGAGGTTTGGGTCGAAAATCACGTTTCGCGTTAAAGGAATTGGGTTTCGTTTGAAAATTTTAGTTCGCATCAAAGAAATGCTGCTCAGGTAAAAATAAAAGGTGTCTGGGTCAAAAAATGTGTTTTGGGTCGTGCCTGGGTTGAAAAATGATGTTTGGGCCGAAATAATGGTGCTTGGGTCGAGTTAGGGTCGAGAAATGTATTTTAGGCCGATAAATGCAGTTTCGGTTTGGGGAAATGTTGATCGGGTCTAAAAATGATCTTTGGGTGGAAAAATGCCGTTTCGGTTGAAAAAATGCTGTTACGGTTGTGAATTGTTTTTTGGGTTTAAAAATAATGTTCGGGTAGAAAAATGGTGTTTGGGTTCAAAAAATTTGGTTTGCGTCGAAATGTGCTGTTTGCGTTGAAAAAGCGCTGTTTGGGTCGTGTTTCGATCGAAAGATGATTTTTATGTTTGGGTTGTAGAAAAATGCAGTTTGGGTTGAAAAATGTCGTTTGGGTCTAAAATTATTGTTTGGATAGGAAAATGCCTGCTTGGAGTGCAGAAAATGTTTTTTGCTCGAAAAAATGATGTTGGAGTTCAGAATAGGCTGTTTTGGTCGTAAAAATTATGTTTGTGTCATTTTTGGGTCGAAAATGCGATTTGGGCCACAATATCCGGTTTGTTCCCGAAAATTCTGTTTGGCTTGAAAATAAGGTGTTCGGGTCGTGTTCCAGTCGAAAAGTGATGTCTTGGTTGGAAAATGATGTTCAGGCTGACGAAATGCTGTTTGGGTGGAAAAATTCTTTTCTGGTCTGGAATGTGCTCTTTTGCTCGAAAAAATGATGGTTAGGTCGTTTTTGCGTCGATGATGCGATTTGGGTTTCAAAATGCTGTTCGTATTAGAAAATACTGTTTTGGTTGAAAATTTTGGTATTTGGGTCGTGGTTTACACCAAAAATGTTGTCTGGGTTGTAAAATGATGTTCGGGTCGACGGTATCCTGTTTGGGTCGAAAACCGATTTTCTGACCGAAAAAGTGCTGCTTGGGTCGAAGAAAATGTCGTTCGGGTAAAAAAAAGGATATTTGGGTTGAAAATCATTGTTTTTAGCCGGAAAACGCTATTCGGGTGCGAAAATGACGATGGAGTAAAAACAAAATGCTGTCTGCGTCAAAATATTACATTTCGCTTGAGAACATAGTGTTTTAGACGGAAACAAAATTGGTTTTTGGGTATATTTGAGTCAAAAAATTATGTTTGGTCCGAGAAATGCTATTTGGCAGACGAAATGCAGTCTGGGTTGAGTAATGTTGTCTCGGTCTCAGAATGACGTTCTGGGTCAACAATTATATTTTGGGTTGAAATGTGCAGTTTGGGTTGAAAAAGTGCAGTTTTGGTTGTGTTTGGATCGAAAAATGCTTTCCGCATCGAAAATTGCCTTTTGGGTGGAGGAATCTTGTTCGGGTGAAAAAATGTTGTTTGGGTCAAAAAAATCTTCCTTGGGATGAAATATCCTGTTTAGGGCGAAAAATAACGTCCGCGTCGTGTTTGGATCGAAAAAATCAATTTCAGTCGAAAAAATGAGGTTTGGGTCGAAAATCACGTTTCGCGTTAAAGGAATTGGGTTTCGTTTGAAAATTTTAGTTCGCATCAAAGAAATGCTGCTCAGGTAAAAATAAAAGGTGTCTGGGTCAAAAAATGTGTTTTGGGTCGTGCCTGGGTTGAAAAATGATGTTTGGGCCGAAATAATGGTGCTTGGGTCGAGTTAGGGTCGAGAAATGTATTTTAGGCCGATAAATGCAGTTTCGGTTTGGGGAAATGTTGATCGGGTCTAAAAATGATCTTTGGGTGGAAAAATGCCGTTTCGGTTGAAAAAATGCTGTTACGGTTGTGAATTGTTTTTTGGGTTTAAAAATAATGTTCGGGTAGAAAAATGGTGTTTGGGTTCAAAAAATTTGGTTTGCGTCGAAATGTGCTGTTTGCGTTGAAAAAGCGCTGTTTGGGTCGTGTTTCGATCGAAAGATGATTTTTATGTTTGGGTTGTAGAAAAATGCAGTTTGGGTTGAAAAATGTCGTTTGGGTCTAAAATTATTGTTTGGATAGGAAAATGCCTGCTTGGAGTGCAGAAAATGTTTTTTGCTCGAAAAAATGATGTTGGAGTTCAGAATAGGCTGTTTTGGTCGTAAAAATTATGTTTGTGTCATTTTTGGGTCGAAAATGCGATTTGGGCCACAATATCCGGTTTGTTCCCGAAAATTCTGTTTGGCTTGAAAATAAGGTGTTCGGGTCGTGTTCCAGTCGAAAAGTGATGTCTTGGTTGGAAAATGATGTTCAGGCTGACGAAATGCTGTTTGGGTGGAAAAATTCTTTTCTGGTCTGGAATGTGCTCTTTTGCTCGAAAAAATGATGGTTAGGTCGTTTTTGCGTCGATGATGCGATTTGGGTTTCAAAATGCTGTTCGTATTAGAAAATACTGTTTTGGTTGAAAATTTTGGTATTTGGGTCGTGGTTTACACCAAAAATGTTGTCTGGGTTGTAAAATGATGTTCGGGTCGACGGTATCCTGTTTGGGTCGAAAACCGATTTTCTGACCGAAAAAGTGCTGCTTGGGTCGAAGAAAATGTCGTTCGGGTAAAAAAAAGGATATTTGGGTTGAAAATCATTGTTTTTAGCCGGAAAACGCTATTCGGGTGCGAAAATGACGATGGAGTAAAAACAAAATGCTGTCTGCGTCAAAATATTACATTTCGCTTGAGAACATAGTGTTTTAGACGGAAACAAAATTGGTTTTTGGGTATATTTGAGTCAAAAAATTATGTTTGGTCCGAGAAATGCTATTTGGCAGACGAAATGCAGTCTGGGTTGAGTAATGTTGTCTCGGTCTCAGAATGACGTTCTGGGTCAACAATTATATTTTGGGTTGAAATGTGCAGTTTGGGTTGAAAAAGTGCAGTTTTGGTTGTGTTTGGATCGAAAAATGCTTTCCGCATCGAAAATTGCCTTTTGGGTGGAGGAATCTTGTTCGGGTGAAAAAATGTTGTTTGGGTCAAAAAAATCTTCCTTGGGATGAAATATCCTGTTTAGGGCGAAAAATAACGTCCGCGTCGTGTTTGGATCGAAAAAATCAATTTCAGTCGAAAAAATGAGGTTTGGGTCGAAAATCACGTTTCGCGTTAAAGGAATTGGGTTTCGTTTGAAAATTTTAGTTCGCATCAAAGAAATGCTGCTCAGGTAAAAATAAAAGGTGTCTGGGTCAAAAAATGTGTTTTGGGTCGTGCCTGGGTTGAAAAATGATGTTTGGGCCGAAATAATGGTGCTTGGGTCGAGTTAGGGTCGAGAAATGTATTTTAGGCCGATAAATGCAGTTTCGGTTTGGGGAAATGTTGATCGGGTCTAAAAATGATCTTTGGGTGGAAAAATGCCGTTTCGGTTGAAAAAATGCTGTTACGGTTGTGAATTGTTTTTTGGGTTTAAAAATAATGTTCGGGTAGAAAAATGGTGTTTGGGTTCAAAAAATTTGGTTTGCGTCGAAATGTGCTGTTTGCGTTGAAAAAGCGCTGTTTGGGTCGTGTTTCGATCGAAAGATGATTTTTATGTTTGGGTTGTAGAAAAATGCAGTTTGGGTTGAAAAATGTCGTTTGGGTCTAAAATTATTGTTTGGATAGGAAAATGCCTGCTTGGAGTGCAGAAAATGTTTTTTGCTCGAAAAAATGATGTTGGAGTTCAGAATAGGCTGTTTTGGTCGTAAAAATTATGTTTGTGTCATTTTTGGGTCGAAAATGCGATTTGGGCCACAATATCCGGTTTGTTCCCGAAAATTCTGTTTGGCTTGAAAATAAGGTGTTCGGGTCGTGTTCCAGTCGAAAAGTGATGTCTTGGTTGGAAAATGATGTTCAGGCTGACGAAATGCTGTTTGGGTGGAAAAATTCTTTTCTGGTCTGGAATGTGCTCTTTTGCTCGAAAAAATGATGGTTAGGTCGTTTTTGCGTCGATGATGCGATTTGGGTTTCAAAATGCTGTTCGTATTAGAAAATACTGTTTTGGTTGAAAATTTTGGTATTTGGGTCGTGGTTTACACCAAAAATGTTGTCTGGGTTGTAAAATGATGTTCGGGTCGACGGTATCCTGTTTGGGTCGAAAACCGATTTTCTGACCGAAAAAGTGCTGCTTGGGTCGAAGAAAATGTCGTTCGGGTAAAAAAAAGGATATTTGGGTTGAAAATCATTGTTTTTAGCCGGAAAACGCTATTCGGGTGCGAAAATGACGATGGAGTAAAAACAAAATGCTGTCTGCGTCAAAATATTACATTTCGCTTGAGAACATAGTGTTTTAGACGGAAACAAAATTGGTTTTTGGGTATATTTGAGTCAAAAAATTATGTTTGGTCCGAGAAATGCTATTTGGCAGACGAAATGCAGTCTGGGTTGAGTAATGTTGTCTCGGTCTCAGAATGACGTTCTGGGTCAACAATTATATTTTGGGTTGAAATGTGCAGTTTGGGTTGAAAAAGTGCAGTTTTGGTTGTGTTTGGATCGAAAAATGCTTTCCGCATCGAAAATTGCCTTTTGGGTGGAGGAATCTTGTTCGGGTGAAAAAATGTTGTTTGGGTCAAAAAAATCTTCCTTGGGATGAAATATCCTGTTTAGGGCGAAAAATAACGTCCGCGTCGTGTTTGGATCGAAAAAATCAATTTCAGTCGAAAAAATGAGGTTTGGGTCGAAAATCACGTTTCGCGTTAAAGGAATTGGGTTTCGTTTGAAAATTTTAGTTCGCATCAAAGAAATGCTGCTCAGGTAAAAATAAAAGGTGTCTGGGTCAAAAAATGTGTTTTGGGTCGTGCCTGGGTTGAAAAATGATGTTTGGGCCGAAATAATGGTGCTTGGGTCGAGTTAGGGTCGAGAAATGTATTTTAGGCCGATAAATGCAGTTTCGGTTTGGGGAAATGTTGATCGGGTCTAAAAATGATCTTTGGGTGGAAAAATGCCGTTTCGGTTGAAAAAATGCTGTTACGGTTGTGAATTGTTTTTTGGGTTTAAAAATAATGTTCGGGTAGAAAAATGGTGTTTGGGTTCAAAAAATTTGGTTTGCGTCGAAATGTGCTGTTTGCGTTGAAAAAGCGCTGTTTGGGTCGTGTTTCGATCGAAAGATGATTTTTATGTTTGGGTTGTAGAAAAATGCAGTTTGGGTTGAAAAATGTCGTTTGGGTCTAAAATTATTGTTTGGATAGGAAAATGCCTGCTTGGAGTGCAGAAAATGTTTTTTGCTCGAAAAAATGATGTTGGAGTTCAGAATAGGCTGTTTTGGTCGTAAAAATTATGTTTGTGTCATTTTTGGGTCGAAAATGCGATTTGGGCCACAATATCCGGTTTGTTCCCGAAAATTCTGTTTGGCTTGAAAATAAGGTGTTCGGGTCGTGTTCCAGTCGAAAAGTGATGTCTTGGTTGGAAAATGATGTTCAGGCTGACGAAATGCTGTTTGGGTGGAAAAATTCTTTTCTGGTCTGGAATGTGCTCTTTTGCTCGAAAAAATGATGGTTAGGTCGTTTTTGCGTCGATGATGCGATTTGGGTTTCAAAATGCTGTTCGTATTAGAAAATACTGTTTTGGTTGAAAATTTTGGTATTTGGGTCGTGGTTTACACCAAAAATGTTGTCTGGGTTGTAAAATGATGTTCGGGTCGACGGTATCCTGTTTGGGTCGAAAACCGATTTTCTGACCGAAAAAGTGCTGCTTGGGTCGAAGAAAATGTCGTTCGGGTAAAAAAAAGGATATTTGGGTTGAAAATCATTGTTTTTAGCCGGAAAACGCTATTCGGGTGCGAAAATGACGATGGAGTAAAAACAAAATGCTGTCTGCGTCAAAATATTACATTTCGCTTGAGAACATAGTGTTTTAGACGGAAACAAAATTGGTTTTTGGGTATATTTGAGTCAAAAAATTATGTTTGGTCCGAGAAATGCTATTTGGCAGACGAAATGCAGTCTGGGTTGAGTAATGTTGTCTCGGTCTCAGAATGACGTTCTGGGTCAACAATTATATTTTGGGTTGAAATGTGCAGTTTGGGTTGAAAAAGTGCAGTTTTGGTTGTGTTTGGATCGAAAAATGCTTTCCGCATCGAAAATTGCCTTTTGGGTGGAGGAATCTTGTTCGGGTGAAAAAATGTTGTTTGGGTCAAAAAAATCTTCCTTGGGATGAAATATCCTGTTTAGGGCGAAAAATAACGTCCGCGTCGTGTTTGGATCGAAAAAATCAATTTCAGTCGAAAAAATGAGGTTTGGGTCGAAAATCACGTTTCGCGTTAAAGGAATTGGGTTTCGTTTGAAAATTTTAGTTCGCATCAAAGAAATGCTGCTCAGGTAAAAATAAAAGGTGTCTGGGTCAAAAAATGTGTTTTGGGTCGTGCCTGGGTTGAAAAATGATGTTTGGGCCGAAATAATGGTGCTTGGGTCGAGTTAGGGTCGAGAAATGTATTTTAGGCCGATAAATGCAGTTTCGGTTTGGGGAAATGTTGATCGGGTCTAAAAATGATCTTTGGGTGGAAAAATGCCGTTTCGGTTGAAAAAATGCTGTTACGGTTGTGAATTGTTTTTTGGGTTTAAAAATAATGTTCGGGTAGAAAAATGGTGTTTGGGTTCAAAAAATTTGGTTTGCGTCGAAATGTGCTGTTTGCGTTGAAAAAGCGCTGTTTGGGTCGTGTTTCGATCGAAAGATGATTTTTATGTTTGGGTTGTAGAAAAATGCAGTTTGGGTTGAAAAATGTCGTTTGGGTCTAAAATTATTGTTTGGATAGGAAAATGCCTGCTTGGAGTGCAGAAAATGTTTTTTGCTCGAAAAAATGATGTTGGAGTTCAGAATAGGCTGTTTTGGTCGTAAAAATTATGTTTGTGTCATTTTTGGGTCGAAAATGCGATTTGGGCCACAATATCCGGTTTGTTCCCGAAAATTCTGTTTGGCTTGAAAATAAGGTGTTCGGGTCGTGTTCCAGTCGAAAAGTGATGTCTTGGTTGGAAAATGATGTTCAGGCTGACGAAATGCTGTTTGGGTGGAAAAATTCTTTTCTGGTCTGGAATGTGCTCTTTTGCTCGAAAAAATGATGGTTAGGTCGTTTTTGCGTCGATGATGCGATTTGGGTTTCAAAATGCTGTTCGTATTAGAAAATACTGTTTTGGTTGAAAATTTTGGTATTTGGGTCGTGGTTTACACCAAAAATGTTGTCTGGGTTGTAAAATGATGTTCGGGTCGACGGTATCCTGTTTGGGTCGAAAACCGATTTTCTGACCGAAAAAGTGCTGCTTGGGTCGAAGAAAATGTCGTTCGGGTAAAAAAAAGGATATTTGGGTTGAAAATCATTGTTTTTAGCCGGAAAACGCTATTCGGGTGCGAAAATGACGATGGAGTAAAAACAAAATGCTGTCTGCGTCAAAATATTACATTTCGCTTGAGAACATAGTGTTTTAGACGGAAACAAAATTGGTTTTTGGGTATATTTGAGTCAAAAAATTATGTTTGGTCCGAGAAATGCTATTTGGCAGACGAAATGCAGTCTGGGTTGAGTAATGTTGTCTCGGTCTCAGAATGACGTTCTGGGTCAACAATTATATTTTGGGTTGAAATGTGCAGTTTGGGTTGAAAAAGTGCAGTTTTGGTTGTGTTTGGATCGAAAAATGCTTTCCGCATCGAAAATTGCCTTTTGGGTGGAGGAATCTTGTTCGGGTGAAAAAATGTTGTTTGGGTCAAAAAAATCTTCCTTGGGATGAAATATCCTGTTTAGGGCGAAAAATAACGTCCGCGTCGTGTTTGGATCGAAAAAATCAATTTCAGTCGAAAAAATGAGGTTTGGGTCGAAAATCACGTTTCGCGTTAAAGGAATTGGGTTTCGTTTGAAAATTTTAGTTCGCATCAAAGAAATGCTGCTCAGGTAAAAATAAAAGGTGTCTGGGTCAAAAAATGTGTTTTGGGTCGTGCCTGGGTTGAAAAATGATGTTTGGGCCGAAATAATGGTGCTTGGGTCGAGTTAGGGTCGAGAAATGTATTTTAGGCCGATAAATGCAGTTTCGGTTTGGGGAAATGTTGATCGGGTCTAAAAATGATCTTTGGGTGGAAAAATGCCGTTTCGGTTGAAAAAATGCTGTTACGGTTGTGAATTGTTTTTTGGGTTTAAAAATAATGTTCGGGTAGAAAAATGGTGTTTGGGTTCAAAAAATTTGGTTTGCGTCGAAATGTGCTGTTTGCGTTGAAAAAGCGCTGTTTGGGTCGTGTTTCGATCGAAAGATGATTTTTATGTTTGGGTTGTAGAAAAATGCAGTTTGGGTTGAAAAATGTCGTTTGGGTCTAAAATTATTGTTTGGATAGGAAAATGCCTGCTTGGAGTGCAGAAAATGTTTTTTGCTCGAAAAAATGATGTTGGAGTTCAGAATAGGCTGTTTTGGTCGTAAAAATTATGTTTGTGTCATTTTTGGGTCGAAAATGCGATTTGGGCCACAATATCCGGTTTGTTCCCGAAAATTCTGTTTGGCTTGAAAATAAGGTGTTCGGGTCGTGTTCCAGTCGAAAAGTGATGTCTTGGTTGGAAAATGATGTTCAGGCTGACGAAATGCTGTTTGGGTGGAAAAATTCTTTTCTGGTCTGGAATGTGCTCTTTTGCTCGAAAAAATGATGGTTAGGTCGTTTTTGCGTCGATGATGCGATTTGGGTTTCAAAATGCTGTTCGTATTAGAAAATACTGTTTTGGTTGAAAATTTTGGTATTTGGGTCGTGGTTTACACCAAAAATGTTGTCTGGGTTGTAAAATGATGTTCGGGTCGACGGTATCCTGTTTGGGTCGAAAACCGATTTTCTGACCGAAAAAGTGCTGCTTGGGTCGAAGAAAATGTCGTTCGGGTAAAAAAAAGGATATTTGGGTTGAAAATCATTGTTTTTAGCCGGAAAACGCTATTCGGGTGCGAAAATGACGATGGAGTAAAAACAAAATGCTGTCTGCGTCAAAATATTACATTTCGCTTGAGAACATAGTGTTTTAGACGGAAACAAAATTGGTTTTTGGGTATATTTGAGTCAAAAAATTATGTTTGGTCCGAGAAATGCTATTTGGCAGACGAAATGCAGTCTGGGTTGAGTAATGTTGTCTCGGTCTCAGAATGACGTTCTGGGTCAACAATTATATTTTGGGTTGAAATGTGCAGTTTGGGTTGAAAAAGTGCAGTTTTGGTTGTGTTTGGATCGAAAAATGCTTTCCGCATCGAAAATTGCCTTTTGGGTGGAGGAATCTTGTTCGGGTGAAAAAATGTTGTTTGGGTCAAAAAAATCTTCCTTGGGATGAAATATCCTGTTTAGGGCGAAAAATAACGTCCGCGTCGTGTTTGGATCGAAAAAATCAATTTCAGTCGAAAAAATGAGGTTTGGGTCGAAAATCACGTTTCGCGTTAAAGGAATTGGGTTTCGTTTGAAAATTTTAGTTCGCATCAAAGAAATGCTGCTCAGGTAAAAATAAAAGGTGTCTGGGTCAAAAAATGTGTTTTGGGTCGTGCCTGGGTTGAAAAATGATGTTTGGGCCGAAATAATGGTGCTTGGGTCGAGTTAGGGTCGAGAAATGTATTTTAGGCCGATAAATGCAGTTTCGGTTTGGGGAAATGTTGATCGGGTCTAAAAATGATCTTTGGGTGGAAAAATGCCGTTTCGGTTGAAAAAATGCTGTTACGGTTGTGAATTGTTTTTTGGGTTTAAAAATAATGTTCGGGTAGAAAAATGGTGTTTGGGTTCAAAAAATTTGGTTTGCGTCGAAATGTGCTGTTTGCGTTGAAAAAGCGCTGTTTGGGTCGTGTTTCGATCGAAAGATGATTTTTATGTTTGGGTTGTAGAAAAATGCAGTTTGGGTTGAAAAATGTCGTTTGGGTCTAAAATTATTGTTTGGATAGGAAAATGCCTGCTTGGAGTGCAGAAAATGTTTTTTGCTCGAAAAAATGATGTTGGAGTTCAGAATAGGCTGTTTTGGTCGTAAAAATTATGTTTGTGTCATTTTTGGGTCGAAAATGCGATTTGGGCCACAATATCCGGTTTGTTCCCGAAAATTCTGTTTGGCTTGAAAATAAGGTGTTCGGGTCGTGTTCCAGTCGAAAAGTGATGTCTTGGTTGGAAAATGATGTTCAGGCTGACGAAATGCTGTTTGGGTGGAAAAATTCTTTTCTGGTCTGGAATGTGCTCTTTTGCTCGAAAAAATGATGGTTAGGTCGTTTTTGCGTCGATGATGCGATTTGGGTTTCAAAATGCTGTTCGTATTAGAAAATACTGTTTTGGTTGAAAATTTTGGTATTTGGGTCGTGGTTTACACCAAAAATGTTGTCTGGGTTGTAAAATGATGTTCGGGTCGACGGTATCCTGTTTGGGTCGAAAACCGATTTTCTGACCGAAAAAGTGCTGCTTGGGTCGAAGAAAATGTCGTTCGGGTAAAAAAAAGGATATTTGGGTTGAAAATCATTGTTTTTAGCCGGAAAACGCTATTCGGGTGCGAAAATGACGATGGAGTAAAAACAAAATGCTGTCTGCGTCAAAATATTACATTTCGCTTGAGAACATAGTGTTTTAGACGGAAACAAAATTGGTTTTTGGGTATATTTGAGTCAAAAAATTATGTTTGGTCCGAGAAATGCTATTTGGCAGACGAAATGCAGTCTGGGTTGAGTAATGTTGTCTCGGTCTCAGAATGACGTTCTGGGTCAACAATTATATTTTGGGTTGAAATGTGCAGTTTGGGTTGAAAAAGTGCAGTTTTGGTTGTGTTTGGATCGAAAAATGCTTTCCGCATCGAAAATTGCCTTTTGGGTGGAGGAATCTTGTTCGGGTGAAAAAATGTTGTTTGGGTCAAAAAAATCTTCCTTGGGATGAAATATCCTGTTTAGGGCGAAAAATAACGTCCGCGTCGTGTTTGGATCGAAAAAATCAATTTCAGTCGAAAAAATGAGGTTTGGGTCGAAAATCACGTTTCGCGTTAAAGGAATTGGGTTTCGTTTGAAAATTTTAGTTCGCATCAAAGAAATGCTGCTCAGGTAAAAATAAAAGGTGTCTGGGTCAAAAAATGTGTTTTGGGTCGTGCCTGGGTTGAAAAATGATGTTTGGGCCGAAATAATGGTGCTTGGGTCGAGTTAGGGTCGAGAAATGTATTTTAGGCCGATAAATGCAGTTTCGGTTTGGGGAAATGTTGATCGGGTCTAAAAATGATCTTTGGGTGGAAAAATGCCGTTTCGGTTGAAAAAATGCTGTTACGGTTGTGAATTGTTTTTTGGGTTTAAAAATAATGTTCGGGTAGAAAAATGGTGTTTGGGTTCAAAAAATTTGGTTTGCGTCGAAATGTGCTGTTTGCGTTGAAAAAGCGCTGTTTGGGTCGTGTTTCGATCGAAAGATGATTTTTATGTTTGGGTTGTAGAAAAATGCAGTTTGGGTTGAAAAATGTCGTTTGGGTCTAAAATTATTGTTTGGATAGGAAAATGCCTGCTTGGAGTGCAGAAAATGTTTTTTGCTCGAAAAAATGATGTTGGAGTTCAGAATAGGCTGTTTTGGTCGTAAAAATTATGTTTGTGTCATTTTTGGGTCGAAAATGCGATTTGGGCCACAATATCCGGTTTGTTCCCGAAAATTCTGTTTGGCTTGAAAATAAGGTGTTCGGGTCGTGTTCCAGTCGAAAAGTGATGTCTTGGTTGGAAAATGATGTTCAGGCTGACGAAATGCTGTTTGGGTGGAAAAATTCTTTTCTGGTCTGGAATGTGCTCTTTTGCTCGAAAAAATGATGGTTAGGTCGTTTTTGCGTCGATGATGCGATTTGGGTTTCAAAATGCTGTTCGTATTAGAAAATACTGTTTTGGTTGAAAATTTTGGTATTTGGGTCGTGGTTTACACCAAAAATGTTGTCTGGGTTGTAAAATGATGTTCGGGTCGACGGTATCCTGTTTGGGTCGAAAACCGATTTTCTGACCGAAAAAGTGCTGCTTGGGTCGAAGAAAATGTCGTTCGGGTAAAAAAAAGGATATTTGGGTTGAAAATCATTGTTTTTAGCCGGAAAACGCTATTCGGGTGCGAAAATGACGATGGAGTAAAAACAAAATGCTGTCTGCGTCAAAATATTACATTTCGCTTGAGAACATAGTGTTTTAGACGGAAACAAAATTGGTTTTTGGGTATATTTGAGTCAAAAAATTATGTTTGGTCCGAGAAATGCTATTTGGCAGACGAAATGCAGTCTGGGTTGAGTAATGTTGTCTCGGTCTCAGAATGACGTTCTGGGTCAACAATTATATTTTGGGTTGAAATGTGCAGTTTGGGTTGAAAAAGTGCAGTTTTGGTTGTGTTTGGATCGAAAAATGCTTTCCGCATCGAAAATTGCCTTTTGGGTGGAGGAATCTTGTTCGGGTGAAAAAATGTTGTTTGGGTCAAAAAAATCTTCCTTGGGATGAAATATCCTGTTTAGGGCGAAAAATAACGTCCGCGTCGTGTTTGGATCGAAAAAATCAATTTCAGTCGAAAAAATGAGGTTTGGGTCGAAAATCACGTTTCGCGTTAAAGGAATTGGGTTTCGTTTGAAAATTTTAGTTCGCATCAAAGAAATGCTGCTCAGGTAAAAATAAAAGGTGTCTGGGTCAAAAAATGTGTTTTGGGTCGTGCCTGGGTTGAAAAATGATGTTTGGGCCGAAATAATGGTGCTTGGGTCGAGTTAGGGTCGAGAAATGTATTTTAGGCCGATAAATGCAGTTTCGGTTTGGGGAAATGTTGATCGGGTCTAAAAATGATCTTTGGGTGGAAAAATGCCGTTTCGGTTGAAAAAATGCTGTTACGGTTGTGAATTGTTTTTTGGGTTTAAAAATAATGTTCGGGTAGAAAAATGGTGTTTGGGTTCAAAAAATTTGGTTTGCGTCGAAATGTGCTGTTTGCGTTGAAAAAGCGCTGTTTGGGTCGTGTTTCGATCGAAAGATGATTTTTATGTTTGGGTTGTAGAAAAATGCAGTTTGGGTTGAAAAATGTCGTTTGGGTCTAAAATTATTGTTTGGATAGGAAAATGCCTGCTTGGAGTGCAGAAAATGTTTTTTGCTCGAAAAAATGATGTTGGAGTTCAGAATAGGCTGTTTTGGTCGTAAAAATTATGTTTGTGTCATTTTTGGGTCGAAAATGCGATTTGGGCCACAATATCCGGTTTGTTCCCGAAAATTCTGTTTGGCTTGAAAATAAGGTGTTCGGGTCGTGTTCCAGTCGAAAAGTGATGTCTTGGTTGGAAAATGATGTTCAGGCTGACGAAATGCTGTTTGGGTGGAAAAATTCTTTTCTGGTCTGGAATGTGCTCTTTTGCTCGAAAAAATGATGGTTAGGTCGTTTTTGCGTCGATGATGCGATTTGGGTTTCAAAATGCTGTTCGTATTAGAAAATACTGTTTTGGTTGAAAATTTTGGTATTTGGGTCGTGGTTTACACCAAAAATGTTGTCTGGGTTGTAAAATGATGTTCGGGTCGACGGTATCCTGTTTGGGTCGAAAACCGATTTTCTGACCGAAAAAGTGCTGCTTGGGTCGAAGAAAATGTCGTTCGGGTAAAAAAAAGGATATTTGGGTTGAAAATCATTGTTTTTAGCCGGAAAACGCTATTCGGGTGCGAAAATGACGATGGAGTAAAAACAAAATGCTGTCTGCGTCAAAATATTACATTTCGCTTGAGAACATAGTGTTTTAGACGGAAACAAAATTGGTTTTTGGGTATATTTGAGTCAAAAAATTATGTTTGGTCCGAGAAATGCTATTTGGCAGACGAAATGCAGTCTGGGTTGAGTAATGTTGTCTCGGTCTCAGAATGACGTTCTGGGTCAACAATTATATTTTGGGTTGAAATGTGCAGTTTGGGTTGAAAAAGTGCAGTTTTGGTTGTGTTTGGATCGAAAAATGCTTTCCGCATCGAAAATTGCCTTTTGGGTGGAGGAATCTTGTTCGGGTGAAAAAATGTTGTTTGGGTCAAAAAAATCTTCCTTGGGATGAAATATCCTGTTTAGGGCGAAAAATAACGTCCGCGTCGTGTTTGGATCGAAAAAATCAATTTCAGTCGAAAAAATGAGGTTTGGGTCGAAAATCACGTTTCGCGTTAAAGGAATTGGGTTTCGTTTGAAAATTTTAGTTCGCATCAAAGAAATGCTGCTCAGGTAAAAATAAAAGGTGTCTGGGTCAAAAAATGTGTTTTGGGTCGTGCCTGGGTTGAAAAATGATGTTTGGGCCGAAATAATGGTGCTTGGGTCGAGTTAGGGTCGAGAAATGTATTTTAGGCCGATAAATGCAGTTTCGGTTTGGGGAAATGTTGATCGGGTCTAAAAATGATCTTTGGGTGGAAAAATGCCGTTTCGGTTGAAAAAATGCTGTTACGGTTGTGAATTGTTTTTTGGGTTTAAAAATAATGTTCGGGTAGAAAAATGGTGTTTGGGTTCAAAAAATTTGGTTTGCGTCGAAATGTGCTGTTTGCGTTGAAAAAGCGCTGTTTGGGTCGTGTTTCGATCGAAAGATGATTTTTATGTTTGGGTTGTAGAAAAATGCAGTTTGGGTTGAAAAATGTCGTTTGGGTCTAAAATTATTGTTTGGATAGGAAAATGCCTGCTTGGAGTGCAGAAAATGTTTTTTGCTCGAAAAAATGATGTTGGAGTTCAGAATAGGCTGTTTTGGTCGTAAAAATTATGTTTGTGTCATTTTTGGGTCGAAAATGCGATTTGGGCCACAATATCCGGTTTGTTCCCGAAAATTCTGTTTGGCTTGAAAATAAGGTGTTCGGGTCGTGTTCCAGTCGAAAAGTGATGTCTTGGTTGGAAAATGATGTTCAGGCTGACGAAATGCTGTTTGGGTGGAAAAATTCTTTTCTGGTCTGGAATGTGCTCTTTTGCTCGAAAAAATGATGGTTAGGTCGTTTTTGCGTCGATGATGCGATTTGGTTTCAAAATGCTGTTCGTATTAGAAAATACTGTTTTGGTTGAAAATTTTGGTATTTGGGTCGTGGTATACACCAAAAATGTTGTCTGGGTTGTAAAATGATGTTCGGATCGACGGTATCCTGTTTGGGTCGAAAACCGATTTTCTGACCGAAAAAGTGCTGCTTGGGTCGAAGAAAATGTCGTTCGGGTAAAAAAAAGGATATTTGGGTTGAAAATCATTGTTTTTAGCCAGAAAACGCTATTCGGGTGCGAAAATGACGATGGAGTAAAAACAAAATGCTGTCTGCGTCAAAATATTACATTTCGCTTGAGAACAAAGTGTTTTAGACGCAAACAAAATTGGTTTTTGGGTATATTTGAGTCAAAAAATTATGTTTGGTCCGAGAAATGCTATTTGGCAGACGAAATGCAGTCTGGGTTGAGTAATGTTGTCTCGGTCTCTGTCACGCCCCAGGGCGGCCGTCCCCGAGACGTGGCAAATATATAAATGATATCAGTAATCCATACACGAGGTCAAATAAATACTCCACAAGAAAAAGGCAATACACAAGTAACTGACATCAAATATATACAAAAAGCGGAAGCTCAAATGACTAAGTCTGTAATTCAAAGACATATTACAGACTAGAGTACACAATCAACTGTCCTGTGAGAGCCAATATATACAATAACTGACATCAACAGTCTACATACCGTGCACAAGCACAAGTATAATACATACAATAAAAAGGGAATGCTGATAGCCTCCGACTCGCAAGACATCCAACGCGAACGCAGGTCTCCTACTCGGATGGCGCCAGGGGAGCTCTTCTCTTGGATCCGACTCAGCGTCAACTGGGGAAAAACATAAGCGAGGGGTGAGCTACAAGCTCAGTGAGTGGTCAGAAACCAAACACCAACACCAACATTCGATCCTAAGGCAATCACCTACCAAGGAAACCATGGTTAGAAACCCAACGGTTAACAAGGTCACACGGCGGTGCAACCATATCCTGCCCTCGCCCTAGTCCCCACAGGGGTGAGTCTAGGGACTCGAAGGACAACTTGCTATTCTACACCGTTCGTCATCCGGTAGCGCTCTCCCAGGCAGCCTCTACCTGGAGCCGGCCACGGTCAGTACACTGTCGAACGCATCGATGGTACCTACAGGTGGGGGTCCACCCAGGGCGGCTCGTACCTAGGAAGCATCCACACGGATCCGGCGAAGGGGAGAACGATAATTCAGGCTTGCAACATCGTCCGGTGGTCCACCCTCGTGTAGCCTCACCTGGTACACTCCCCTGATCAGTACATCTGCCGAACGCATCGGGAGTACCTACAAGTGGGAGTCCTCTGTCAGGGCAGCTTCTACGTCGGGACCCCGGTATACGATGATATTGGGAGGAAACACTACTTGTTCGCAGCGCGAACCCTATGGAAAGCCAATCACTCAAGCTGGTGGGTCAAGTATCAACTCGAGCCCACAACACTCACACCAACACCCTCACCTCCGAAGGGTGACCTAGGTTGTCGGAAGTAACTGTACCAATCCCTCACCTTCACCCCAAAAGGGGTGACCCAGTCTCTTGGGAAGAGACTAGATCGTTTCTAAGCCCTTGGTCCACCGGTAGCCCTTTCCCCGGGTAGCCTCTGCCTGACATACTCCCACGATCAGTACACTGTCGACCACAGCGATGGTACCTACAGATGGGAGCCCGGTGCCAAGACAGCAATGGTACGCCGAGAAGTTCCTACACGGATCCAACGAAGGGGAAAAACGATAACTCATGCTCGCAGCGCAAACCCCACGGGAAAACCATCTATACAAACTGACGGGTCGAGTATCAACGCGACCCCACCTTACTCACGCCAACACCCTCACCCTCACCCCGACGGGTGACATAGGATCTTGGGGAAGAGGTCGATTGTTCTAAGCCCTTGGTCCACCGGTAGCCCTTTCCCCGGGTAGCCTCTACCTGACATACTCCCACGCATGGGAGCCCGGTGCCAGGACAGCGTTTCCAACGCCGGGAAGTTCCTACACGGATCCAACGAAGGGGAAAAACAATCTACGCTCGCGAATACGATCCTCTTGGATCCGTCGTCATCGGTCATCAAACACCGATTAAGCGCAACGAATTCTCATGAATTCCCTCCAGGGCGCATAACTCAGATGCGGGGAAGACATTTAATTATAAGTGTCAAAACCATGGTATGACCCCACAAGAGGTCATACACTTGTCTAACACATTAGACAAGAATCATGGCCATATCGGCATATATATATATATATGCAATTAACTACCCAACGATGACCTACTGAAGCATGCATACATGGCATCAAACAGATAAACACACACAAATTACAACCTAATATACGTTGGATAAAACCAACCTAGAAGGGAAGGGTTAAGCGCGATCTGCGCAACAACAGGTGCATGCCAATAATTCCAAGCAAACCCGAGTCAAGTAGGAACTACATCTACTCACTCGGTTCGCGAAGAGAAGGAGGGCGAGGGAGAGGGAATGCCTCATCCTCTCTCGAGCTGGTCATAGTTTTGCCCCAACAGATGGGTGCAACAACTATACCACACCCTCGAGTCCTAAATCGGAGGAATATTACGCATACACCCGTTATTAACCCAAGTTAAACATGCTTGATAAATAGGGGTAGACATTCAATCAAAATTACCTAAGTCATGCCATATTCTATACAATACATAGGCAAGTATAAGGTAGAATAGAGGTTCTACACAATATACGAGCTATACAACCTAGCATGCATAATATCTAGCATATTTAGGGTGCAAATAAAGCCCCATGGAAGCGCGAAGCACGACTACGTGCATCGAACGCTCCCGGAAGGGTTGGAATCAAACCACTCACCTAACGAGCGCACGGCTCGCGAAACGCAAGAGAGCGACGAGTTGAATCCGAAGCCTGAAATCAATCCGCCAAGGATCATCCCATGGTCGCATTTGCTATAACGAGTTGCCCGACACCCCGAAGCACACTCCGAACGCGTTCAAGAACTGCAAGCACGCCCCGAGCAACCCATGCATGCTCTCCACGCACTCCGCACGCATCGGGCAAGGTCAAGCACGCCCTCGAGCACCTCGCGCACGCTGCCCGCACACTCCGCACGCATCGGGCAAGGCCAAGCACGCCCTCGAGCACCTCGCGCACGCTGCCCGCACACTCCGCACGCATCGGGCAAGGCCAAGCACGCCCTCGAGCACCTCGCGCACGCTGCCCGCACACTCCGCACGCATCGGGCAAGGCCAAGCACGCCCTCGAGCACCTCGCGCACGCTGCCCGCACACTCCGCACGCATCGGGCAAGGCCAAGCACGCCCTCGAGCACCTCGTGCACGCTGCCCGCATACTCCGCACGTATGCGAGCACGCCGAGCGCGCACCCGCAGCCTCCGCATACCTCTTATGCGATCTCGAGTGTACCAATGCGTCAATCCCACGCCCCAACTAGTACACAAACACGAGTTTAGATGATGCATGAGGAAAGCCAATGGAAAGAGGAGAAGAAGAGGCATAGTTGGTTCACTCACACATATCCACAAACAAGTGGTGTGCACACATACACAACACATAACACTTGAATATGTGTTTCCCCCCTCTTCAACTTCTTCAATTCCAAGCACACACAACAACAACAAGGCAATGGAACTTCTACTCTTCCCAACAGCCACAACAGACCCGGCTGAACCCAACCGAGGAGAGCGGGAGGTCCATCCGCGGCTCCGGCACGCCCCACGCCGCAGCTCCACCGCAACCACCACCGACCTCCGCACCTCCCCCTCAAACAACACACCTTCAAAGACATAGAAGAGAAGACTTCATCACCACTTCCACTTTCTCCTCTTCATTTTCATTTTTTTCACCCGAACAGCTGGTCGAGAGAGAAGGTCGGGAGACATTTGGGTGACTTAAATATCCAAAAGAGGTGACAAACGACCAAAACGTCCCTGCCCCGAAATCCGGGACAGACTTCACTTAAACAGGCATAACTTCCTCAATACAGCTCCAAATTGCATGATTCCAGTGGCATTGGAAAGATAAGACGATTATCTACAACTTTCATGTTTACACCTAGATCAAATAACCCCTCGAGCTATTCCGAAATCTAGGCTAAACATCTTACAGGGCTGCAGCCTGGATTTCCTCAACTTCGGGGTATACATGGAAAAATACCCATAACTTTTAATATACTAATCCAGTTGATCCAATTCCACTTCTATATGGAAGCTATATCAAAACTGGACATCTCGTAATAATATCGGATTTTTACCTCATCATCTTGGATTTTAACAAAATCAAATCCGAATACCAATTCAAAACTGCACAATTCCAAAAATGTTATCGGAATTAAATGAAAATTTTATGGGCAGTATTAAACAATACCAGGACCCATAATATGCAGTTATATCTTCAATCAGAGTCCTTAAACCCCAGAAGGTAGCTAAAAATCAAAATTTTAGCGACTCCGATCGAAATTAGGACTCTAAATGACACAGGTCTAACATTCTCCCCCCCTTAGGAAATTTAGTCCTCGAAATTTAAGGAAACCCAAAGGGAAGACCGAACATAGAAGTGTCACCCATAGAGTCCCTTGGCTCCCGAGTGGTCCGGAAACCCAACTAGTGCTACCACGCCCTTTAACCGAAGGAACGGTCTTGGAGCAGAGCCTCTTCTCATATCGGTCCATGGTCTCGATCAACTGCTCCCCGAACGACAATTCCTGCTCGAGGATGAGCGGCTCGAACGGAATGACATGAGTATGATCATGGACATAATGTCTCAGCTATGAGAAATTGGATGACGTCACAGGCACGAGTCAGCCACGGGGCAAGGCTTCATGACAGCCACCTCCCCTAATCCACTCAAGGACGAAACCGGTCCGATGGAAGGCCGACTCAACGCGCCCCGATTGTCGAAACAGAGGATGCCCTTAAACCGGGACACCTCATGCCAACATGTTCGCCGAACCCGAAGGTAGGCTCCTGGCGACAATGACCTGTATAGCCCTTCCAATGGTTCTAGGTGGTGCAAGGGCACGGCACGAACCATCTCGGCCACCGCAAGGTCAATAAAATGACTTGTGGCCCTTCCAACAGGCGCTCTACAACCTTCCCAGCACAGGGGAGGTGTAAAACTGCGCCCGTAGAGTGCCCCTTTTTCCATTTCATCTGGGTGCTCGAATGGCAGTCGTCTCACAGGCAGACCCTTACCCAAAGGGTGGTGCCTCAACCAACTGCCCCAAGTCGAGCACGCAGGCAAATAGCATGTCCTCCAAGGCCTAAATCGTCCTCTTGCCTGGCTGTCCGTCGGTATCGAAACGCGGTACTTAAAAGGGAGGCTCGCGCGAAAAGCCTGCCAAAGGCTGCGCCAGAACCTCGAAGTAACCCACGCGTCTCAGCTCAAATAGCACCGACCGGAGTGCCATGAAGACGAACAATCGCGAAGGCTCAAACACGCGTCGAAACGTCCAGAGACTCAATCAGCTGGATAGGGAGGAAAGTGCGGACCTAGTCAGTCGGTCAGTGATCACTCAGACAGCACATGACCCAGACGTGACTTTAGCGAGCCCACAACGAAATCCATGATAACTCACTCCCACGTCCACTGAGGAATCTTGATGGACGAACGCACTCCAATGCGACGATCAACAACTTCGCCTGAGGGCATGCCAACCAACATCCTCAACGAAGGCTACCTCAGAACAGCCCACGGAGGCCAATAACATATTGAGATCATTGTAGGCATCTGGCGCATTCGTCTACCCCGACGGCAGTACTTAAAATTCGTAGTGCCCGAAACGGTCACGAAAGGCCAACTAAAGAATGCCCAACTCCCGGATCTCCAATAGGGTACCTGCGCGAAGATCGATCAACAGAAAGACGCTGGCTCCCAGAGCTGGTCAAAACAGATCATCAATTCGCAGCAAGGGTTACTTGATCTTCAACCCCTATGGGGAGATCAAAATAATTCCTGGGACGATTAAGTCCAAATCTGCTCCTCGAGCAAGGCTGACGCTCATGATGTCCTTTGTACGCTGGGTAAGCCGCTCGACCGCACTTAATCCGCAAGACACGCAATAGGAGGTCGTCGATTCCCGACAACACCTAAGCGACGTCATCTACCTGATATGGCGGTTGAGTCCCATCACGAACGCTTAGCGTCACGTCTCCTCATTTACGACCCATGTGGGGGCAAAACGCGACAGTACCTCAAACTGTGCTTCACATGCCGCCACCAACAGGTCGCCCAACTATAACCGTTGGAACTCCAGCATCATGCACTCAATGGGCAGATTCATCACGGGGAGTCCAAGCTCTCGACGTCACCCTGTAGCACTCTTCCGGTGTGGCCCCTACCTGGTAGCCTCCCATGTCCACTATCTCTGCTAATATGGGCACCCAACAAGCGTCGTGGATAGTCCGAGGGAGCACCTCACAGGACTCTTGCCTCTACCGGGTAGCTACTATGCACGATGATATATCGAAGCGACTCCAGATATGGCTATGGAACCCTAGTCCATAAGCGATCGCCCACCAAGCTGCAATAGGATGCACTCAATCCCGATCATATGCATCATCACCCGCCATCGCACCTCCCAAGTGAGGAAAAATCAAACATCAATTGATGCTTCAAAGGTATTCCTTGACTGGGAAAAGAACCTCGGGAGGGCCTCATGAGGTCCCGATATAGGATATCCCGACAACCAAACAAGGAACACGGAGTACCCTAACCCGGGTCTCAACGCTGACCCTGCAAGGCCCCTTATCCTGAGTAGGAAGGCTAGAAGAAGACATCACCCCTTAATGAATACTACACCACATCCTCAACGCTTGAAACTGGTGCCGCACGCAAACTCTATGGTATACCCCTGATAAACAGAACGGAGGAGACTACGGTCTCCAACCGGTACATGGGGTATCCCTGGCACCACTAGTGGACCTACCGCTAAGGGTATCTACGGGATCGCCACGCGGGCCGCCCGCAGCCCCCGGATCTCTCGCGCCTGCTCAGCCAACGCTCCAGTCTATGCCTCCAGTGCTCTAGTCTGAGTGTCCAGAAGATCTTCCATCTCAGCGTTAGCTCGCGCCAACGCTGGAGGCATCCCGCGCAAGTCCTGGCCCAACAGCCGAGAACTCTCAAGTAGACTCCTCGCCTCCGGTAGGTTCGAAAACCTCCGAAGCCCAAGGGTGACCACGTCCACGCGCCCGTCTCCGAGGAGGCATATCAGCAACTAAGGAACCAGCACTAGGATCAGAATACTCGTCTCGAAATCCTAGGACTCATCTCAAAGAAAACAATTGGCTCTGACAGGACATGGCTCTGATACCAACTTTTGTCACGCCCCAGGGCGGCCGTCCCCGAGACGTGGCAAATATATAAATGATATCAGTAATCCATACACGAGGTCAAATAAATACTCCACAAGAAAAAGGCAATACACAAGTAACTGACATCAAATATATACAAAAAGCGGAAGCTCAAATGACTAAGTCTGTAATTCAAAGACATATTACAGACTAGAGTACACAATCAACTGTCCTGTGAGAGCCAATATATACAATAACTGACATCAACAGTCTACATACCGTGCACAAGCACAAGTATAATACATACAATGAAAAGGGAATGCTGATAGCCTCCGACTCGCAAGACATCCAACGCGAACGCAGGTCTCCTACTCGGATGGCGCCAGGGGAGCTCTTCTCTTGGATCCGACTCAGCGTCAACTGGGGAAAAACATAAGCGAGGGGTGAGCTACAAGCTCAGTGAGTGGTCAGAAACCAAACACCAACACCAACATTCGATCCTAAGGCAATCACCTATCAAGGAAACCATGGGTAGAAACCCAACGGTTAACAAGGTCACACGGCGGTGCAACCATACCCTGCCCTCGCCCTAGCCCCCACAGGGGTGAGTCTAGGGACTCGAAGGACAACTTGCTATTCTACACCGTTCGTCATCCGGTAGCGCTCTCCCAGGCAGCCTCTACCTGGAGCCGGCCACGGTCAGTACACTGTCGAACGCATCGATGGTACCTACAGGTGGGGGTCCACCCAGGGCGGCTCGTACCTAGGAAGCATCCACACGGATCCGGCGAAGGGGAGAACGATAATTCAGGCTTGCAACATCGTCCGGTGGTCCACCCTCGTGTAGCCTCACCTGGTACACTCCCCTGATCAGTACATCTGCCGAACGCATCGGGAGTACCTACAAGTGGGAGTCCTCTGTCAGGGCAGCTTCTACGTCGGGACCCCGGTATACGATGATATTGGGAGGAAACACTACTTGTTCGCAGCGCGAACCCTATGGAAAGCCAATCACTCAAGCTGGTGGGTCAAGTATCAACTCGAGCCCACAACACTCACACCAACACCCTCACCTCCGAAGGGTGACCTAGGTTGTCGGAAGTAACTGTACCAATCCCTCACCTTCACCCCAAAAGGGGTGACCCAGTCTCTTGGGAAGAGACTAGATCGTTTCTAAGCCCTTGGTCCACCGGTAGCCCTTTCCCCGGGTAGCCTCTGCCTGACATACTCCCACGATCAGTACACTGTCGACCACAGCGATGGTACCTACAGATGGGAGCCCGGTGCCAAGACAGCAATGGTACGCCGAGAAGTTCCTACACGGATCCAACGAAGGGGAAAAACGATAACTCATGCTCGCAGCGCAAACCCCACGGGAAAACCATCTATACAAACTGACGGGTCGAGTATCAACGCGACCCCACCTTACTCACGCCAACACCCTCACCCTCACCCCGACGGGTGACATAGGATCTTGGGGAAGAGGTCGATTGTTCTAAGCCCTTGGTCCACCGGTAGCCCTTTCCCCGGGTAGCCTCTACCTGACATACTCCCACGCATGGGAGCCCGGTGCCAGGACAGCGTTTCCAACGCCGGGAAGTTCCTACACGGATCCAACGAAGGGGAAAAACAATCTACGCTCGCGAATACGATCCTCTTGGATCCGTCGTCATCGGTCATCAAACACCGATTAAGCGCAACGAATTCTCATGAATTCCCTCCAGGGCGCATAACTCAGATGCGGGGAAGACATTAATTATAAGTGTCAAAACCATGGTATGACCCCACAAGAGGTCATACACTTGTCTAACACATTAGACAAGAATCATGGCCATATCGGCATATATATATATATGCAATTAACTACCCAACGATGACCTACTTAAACATGCATACATGGCATCAAACAGATAAACACACACAAATTACAACCTATATACGTTGGATAAAACCAACCTAGAAGGGAAGGGTTAAGCGCGATCTGCGCAACAACAGGTGCATGCCAATAATTCCAAGCAAACCCGAGTCAAGTAGGAACTACATCTACTCACTCGGTTCGCGAAGAGAAGGAGGGCGAGGGAGAGGGAATGCCTCATCCTCTCTCGAGCTGGTCATAGTTTTGCCCCAACAGATGGGTGCAACAACTATACCACACCCTCGAGTCCTAAATCGGAGGAATATTACGCATACACCCGTTATTAACCCAAGTTAAACATGCTTGATAAATAGGGGTAGTCATTCAATCAAAATTACCTAAGTCATGCCATATTCTATACAATACATAGGCAAGTATAAGGTAGAATAGGGGTTCTACACAATATACGAGCTATACAACCTAGCATGCATAATATCTAGCATATTTAGGGTGCAAATAAAGCCCCATGGAAGCGCGAAGCACGACTACGTGCATCGAACGCTCCCGGAAGGGTTGGAATCAAACCACTCACCTAACGAGCGCACGGCTCGCGAAACGCAAGAGAGCGACGAGTTGAATCCGAAGCCTGAAATCAATCCGCCAAGGATCATCCCATGGTCGCATTTGCTATAACGAGTTGCCCGACACCCCGAAGCACACTCCGAACGCGTTCAAGAACTGCAAGCACGCCCCGAGCAACCCATGCATGCTCTCCACGCACTCCGCACGCATCGGGCAAGGTCAAGCACGCCCTCGAGCACCTCGCGCACGCTGCCCGCACACTCCGCACGCATCGGGCAAGGCCAAGCACGCCCTCGAGCACCTCGCGCACGCTGCCCGCACACTCCGCACGCATCGGGCAAGGCCAAGCACGCCCTCGAGCACCTCGCGCACGCTGCCCGCACACTCCGCACGCATCGGGCAAGGCCAAGCACGCCCTCGAGCACCTCGCGCACGCTGCCCGCACACTCCGCACGCATCGGGCAAGGCCAAGCACGCCCTCGAGCACCTCGTGCACGCTGCCCGCATACTCCGCACGTATGCGAGCACGCCGAGCGCGCACCCGCAGCCTCCGCATACCTCTTATGCGATCTCGAGTGTACCAATGCGTCAATCCCACGCCCCAACTAGTACACAAACACGAGTTTAGATGATGCATGAGGAAAGCCAATGGAAAGAGGAGAAGAAGAGGCATAGTTGGTTCACTCACACATATCCACAAACAAGTGGTGTGCACACATACACAACACATAACACTTGAATATGTGTTTCCCCCCTCTTCAACTTCTTCAATTCCAAGCACACACAACAACAACAAGGCAATGGAACTTCTACTCTTCCCAACAGCCACAACAGACCCGGCTGAACCCAACCGAGGAGAGCGGGAGGTCCATCCGCGGCTCCGGCACGCCCCACGCCGCAGCTCCACCGCAACCACCACCGACCTCCGCACCTCCCCCTCAAACAACACACCTTCAAAGACATAGAAGAGAAGACTTCATCACCACTTCCACTTTCTCCTCTTCATTTTCATTTTTTTCACCCGAACAGCTGGTCGAGAGAGAAGGTCGGGAGACATTTGGGTGACTTAAATATCCAAAAGAGGTGACAAACGACCAAAACGTCCCTGCCCCGAAATCCGGGACAGACTTCACTTAAACAGGCATAACTTCCTCAATACAGCTCCAAATTGCATGATTCCAGTGGCATTGGAAAGATAAGACGATTATCTACAACTTTCATGTTTACACCTAGATCAAATAACCCCTCGAGCTATTCCGAAATCTAGGCTAAACATCTTACAGGGCTGCAGCCTGGATTTCCTCAACTTCGGGGTATACATGGAAAAATACCCATAACTTTTAATATACTAATCCAGTTGATCCAATTCCACTTCTATATGGAAGCTATATCAAAACTGGACATCTCGTAATAATATCGGATTTTTACCTCATCATCTTGGATTTTAACAAAATCAAATCCGAATACCAATTCAAAACTGCACAATTCCAAAAATGTTATCGGAATTAAATGAAAATTTTATGGGCAGTATTAAACAATACCAGGACCCATAATATGCAGTTATATCTTCAATCAGAGTCCTTAAACCCCAGAAGGTAGCTAAAAATCAAAATTTTAGCGACTCCGATCGAAATTAGGACTCTAAATGACACAGGTCTAACAGTCTCAGAATGACGTTCTGGGTCAACAATTATATTTTCGGTTGAAATGTGCAGTTTGGGTTGAAAAAGTGCAGTTTTGGTTGTGTTTGGATCGAAAAATGCTTTCCGCATCGAAAATTGCCTTTTGGGTGGAGGAATCTTGTTCGGGTGAAAAAAATGTTGTTTGGGTCAAAAAAATCTTCCTTGGGATGAAATATCCTGTTTAGGGCGAAAAATAACGTCCGCGTCGTGTTTGGATCGAAAAAATCAATTTCAGTCGAAAAAATTAGGTTTGGGTCGAAAATCACGTTTCGCGTTAAAGGAATTGGGTTTCGTTTGAAAATTTTAGTTCGCATCAAAGAAATGCTGCTCAGGTAAAAATAAAAGGTGTCTGGGTCAAAAAATGTGTTTTGGGTCGTGCCTGGGTCGAAAAATGATGTTTGGGCCGAAATAATGGTGTTTGGGTCGAGTTAGGGTCGAGAAATGTATTTTAGGCCGATAAATGCAGTTTCGGTTTGGGGAAATGTTGATCGGGTCTAAAAATGATCTTTGGGTGGAAAAATGCCGTTTCGGTTGAAAAAATGCTGTTACGGTTGTGAATTGTTTTTTGGGTTTAAAAATAATGTTCGGGTAGAAAAATGGTGTTTGGGTTCAAAAAATTTGGTTTGCGTCGAAATGTGCTGTTTGCGTTGAAAAAGCGCTGTTTGGGTCGTGTTTCGATAGAAAGATGATTTTTATGTTTGGGTTGTAGAAAAATGCAGTTTGGGTTGAAAAATGTCGTTTGGGTCTAAAATTATTGTTTGGATAGGAAAATGCCTGCTTGGAGTGCAGAAAATGTTTTTTGCTCGAAAAAATGATGTTGGAGTTCAGA
>JAUJYO010000677.1:0-26000 GCA_030737845.1 Acorus calamus
TGTTGTCTCGGTCTCAGAATGACGTTCTGGGTCAACAATTATATTTTGGGTTGAAATGTGCAGTTTGGGTTGAAAAAGTGCAGTTTTGGTTGTGTTTGGATCGAAAAATGCTTTCCGCATCGAAAATTGCCTTTTGGGTGGAGGAATCTTGTTCGGGTGAAAAAATGTTGTTTGGGTCAAAAAAATCTTCCTTGGGATGAAATATCCTGTTTAGGGCGAAAATAACGTCTGCGTCGTGTTTGGATCGAAAAAATCAATTTCAGTCGAAAAAATGAGGTTTGGGTCGAAAATCACGTTTCGCGTTAAAGGAATTGGGTTTCGTTTGAAAATTTTAGTTTGCATCAAAGAAATGCTGCTCAGGTAAAAATAAAAGGTGTCTGGGTCAAAAAATGTGTTTTGGGTCGTGCCTGGGTTGAAAAATGATGTTTGGGCCGAAATAATGGTGCTTGGGTCGAGTTAGGGTCGAGAAATGTATTTTAGGCCGATAAATGCAGTTTGGGTTTGGGGAAATGTTGATCGGGTCTAAAAATGATCTTTGGGTGGAAAAATGCCGTTTCGGTTGAAAAAATGCTGTTACGGTTGTGAATTGTTTTTTGGGTTTAAAAATAATGTTCGGGTAGAAAAATGGTGTTTGGGTTCAAAAAATTTGGTTTGCGTCGAAATGTGCTGTTTGCGTTGAAAAAGCGCTGTTTGGGTCGTGTTTCGATCGAAAGATGATTTTTATGTTTGGGTTGTAGAAAAATGCAGTTTGGGTTGAAAAATGTCGTTTGGGTCTAAAATTATTGTTTGGATAGGAAAATGCCTGCTTGGAGTGCAGAAAATGTTTTTTGCTCGAAAAAATGATGTTGGAGTTCAGAATAGGCTGTTTTGGTCGTAAAAATTATGTTTGTGTCATTTTTGGGTCGAAAATGCGATTTGGGCCACAATATCCGGTTTGTTCCCGAAAATTCTGTTTGGCTTGAAAATAAGGTGTTCGGGTCGTGTTCCAGTCGAAAAGTGATGTCTTGGTTGGAAAATGATGTTCAGGCTGACGAAATGCTGTTTGGGTGGAAAAATTCTTTTCTGGTCTGGAATGTGCTCTTTTGCTCGAAAAAATGATGGTTAGGTCGTTTTTGCGTCGATGATGCGATTTGGGTTTCAAAATGCTGTTCGTATTAGAAAATACTGTTTTGGTTGAAAATTTTGGTATTTGGGTCGTGGTTTACACCAAAAATGTTGTCTGGGTTGTAAAATGATGTTCGGGTCGACGGTATCCTGTTTGGGTCGAAAACCGATTTTCTGACCGAAAAAGTGCTGCTTGGGTCGAAGAAAATGTCGTTCGGGTAAAAAAAAGGATATTTGGGTTGAAAATCATTGTTTTTAGCCGGAAAACGCTATTCGGGTGCGAAAATGACGATGGAGTAAAAACAAAATGCTGTCTGCGTCAAAATATTACATTTCGCTTGAGAACATAGTGTTTTAGACGGAAACAAAATTGGTTTTTGGGTATATTTGAGTCAAAAAATTATGTTTGGTCCGAGAAATGCTATTTGGCAGACGAAATGCAGTCTGGGTTGAGTAATGTTGTCTCGGTCTCAGAATGACGTTCTGGGTCAACAATTATATTTTGGGTTGAAATGTGCAGTTTGGGTTGAAAAAGTGCAGTTTTGGTTGTGTTTGGATCGAAAAATGCTTTCCGCATCGAAAATTGCCTTTTGGGTGGAGGAATCTTGTTCGGGTGAAAAAATGTTGTTTGGGTCAAAAAAATCTTCCTTGGGATGAAATATCCTGTTTAGGGCGAAAAATAACGTCTGCGTCGTGTTTGGATCGAAAAAATCAATTTCAGTCGAAAAAATGAGGTTTGGGTCGAAAATCACGTTTCGCGTTAAAGGAATTGGGTTTCGTTTGAAAATTTTAGTTTGCATCAAAGAAATGCTGCTCAGGTAAAAATAAAAGGTGTCTGGGTCAAAAAATGTGTTTTGGGTCGTGCCTGGGTTGAAAAATGATGTTTGGGCCGAAATAATGGTGCTTGGGTCGAGTTAGGGTCGAGAAATGTATTTTAGGCCGATAAATGCAGTTTCGGTTTGGGGAAATGTTGATCGGGTCTAAAAATGATCTTTGGGTGGAAAAATGCCGTTTCGGTTGAAAAAATGCTGTTACGGTTGTGAATTGTTTTTTGGGTTTAAAAATAATGTTCGGGTAGAAAAATGGTGTTTGGGTTCAAAAAATTTGGTTTGCGTCGAAATGTGCTGTTTGCGTTGAAAAAGCGCTGTTTGGGTCGTGTTTCGATCGAAAGATGATTTTTATGTTTGGGTTGTAGAAAAATGCAGTTTGGGTTGAAAAATGTCGTTTGGGTCTAAAATTATTGTTTGGATAGGAAAATGCCTGCTTGGAGTGCAGAAAATGTTTTTTGCTCGAAAAAATGATGTTGGAGTTCAGAATAGGCTGTTTTGGTCGTAAAAATTATGTTTGTGTCATTTTTGGGTCGAAAATGCGATTTGGGCCACAATATCCGGTTTGTTCCCGAAAATTCTGTTTGGCTTGAAAATAAGGTGTTCGGGTCGTGTTCCAGTCGAAAAGTGATGTCTTGGTTGGAAAATGATGTTCAGGCTGACGAAATGCTGTTTGGGTGGAAAAATTCTTTTCTGGTCTGGAATGTGCTCTTTTGCTCGAAAAAATGATGGTTAGGTCGTTTTTGCGTCGATGATGCGATTTGGGTTTCAAAATGCTGTTCGTATTAGAAAATACTGTTTTGGTTGAAAATTTTGGTATTTGGGTCGTGGTTTACACCAAAAATGTTGTCTGGGTTGTAAAATGATGTTCGGGTCGACGGTATCCTGTTTGGGTCGAAAACCGATTTTCTGACCGAAAAAGTGCTGCTTGGGTCGAAGAAAATGTCGTTCGGGTAAAAAAAAGGATATTTGGGTTGAAAATCATTGTTTTTAGCCGGAAAACGCTATTCGGGTGCGAAAATGACGATGGAGTAAAAACAAAATGCTGTCTGCGTCAAAATATTACATTTCGCTTGAGAACATAGTGTTTTAGACGGAAACAAAATTGGTTTTTGGGTATATTTGAGTCAAAAAATTATGTTTGGTCCGAGAAATGCTATTTGGCAGACGAAATGCAGTCTGGGTTGAGTAATGTTGTCTCGGTCTCAGAATGACGTTCTGGGTCAACAATTATATTTTGGGTTGAAATGTGCAGTTTGGGTTGAAAAAGTGCAGTTTTGGTTGTGTTTGGATCGAAAAATGCTTTCCGCATCGAAAATTGCCTTTTGGGTGGAGGAATCTTGTTCGGGTGAAAAAATGTTGTTTGGGTCAAAAAAATCTTCCTTGGGATGAAATATCCTGTTTAGGGCGAAAAATAACGTCTGCGTCGTGTTTGGATCGAAAAAATCAATTTCAGTCGAAAAAATGAGGTTTGGGTCGAAAATCACGTTTCGCGTTAAAGGAATTGGGTTTCGTTTGAAAATTTTAGTTTGCATCAAAGAAATGCTGCTCAGGTAAAAATAAAAGGTGTCTGGGTCAAAAAATGTGTTTTGGGTCGTGCCTGGGTTGAAAAATGATGTTTGGGCCGAAATAATGGTGCTTGGGTCGAGTTAGGGTCGAGAAATGTATTTTAGGCCGATAAATGCAGTTTGGGTTTGGGGAAATGTTGATCGGGTCTAAAAATGATCTTTGGGTGGAAAAATGCCGTTTCGGTTGAAAAAATGCTGTTACGGTTGTGAATTGTTTTTTGGGTTTAAAAATAATGTTCGGGTAGAAAAATGGTGTTTGGGTTCAAAAAATTTGGTTTGCGTCGAAATGTGCTGTTTGCGTTGAAAAAGCGCTGTTTGGGTCGTGTTTCGATCGAAAGATGATTTTTATGTTTGGGTTGTAGAAAAATGCAGTTTGGGTTGAAAAATGTCGTTTGGGTCTAAAATTATTGTTTGGATAGGAAAATGCCTGCTTGGAGTGCAGAAAATGTTTTTTGCTCGAAAAAATGATGTTGGAGTTCAGAATAGGCTGTTTTGGTCGTAAAAATTATGTTTGTGTCATTTTTGGGTCGAAAATGCGATTTGGGCCACAATATCCGGTTTGTTCCCGAAAATTCTGTTTGGCTTGAAAATAAGGTGTTCGGGTCGTGTTCCAGTCGAAAAGTGATGTCTTGGTTGGAAAATGATGTTCAGGCTGACGAAATGCTGTTTGGGTGGAAAAATTCTTTTCTGGTCTGGAATGTGCTCTTTTGCTCGAAAAAATGATGGTTAGGTCGTTTTTGCGTCGATGATGCGATTTGGGTTTCAAAATGCTGTTCGTATTAGAAAATACTGTTTTGGTTGAAAATTTTGGTATTTGGGTCGTGGTTTACACCAAAAATGTTGTCTGGGTTGTAAAATGATGTTCGGGTCGACGGTATCCTGTTTGGGTCGAAAACCGATTTTCTGACCGAAAAAGTGCTGCTTGGGTCGAAGAAAATGTCGTTCGGGTAAAAAAAAAGGATATTTGGGTTGAAAATCATTGTTTTTAGCCGGAAAACGCTATTCGGGTGCGAAAATGACGATGGAGTAAAAACAAAATGCTGTCTGCGTCAAAATATTACATTTCGCTTGAGAACATAGTGTTTTAGACGGAAACAAAATTGGTTTTTGTGTATATTTGAGTCAAAAAATTATGTTTGGTCCGAGAAATGCTATTTGGCAGACGAAATGCAGTCTGGGTTGAGTAATGTTGTCTCGGTCTCAGAATGACGTTCTGGGTCAACAATTATATTTTGGGTTGAAATGTGCAGTTTGGGTTGAAAAAGTGCAGTTTTGGTTGTGTTTGGATCGAAAATGCTTTCCGCATCGAAAATTGCCTTTTGGGTGGAGGAATCTTGTTCGGGTGAAAAAATGTTGTTTGGGTCAAAAAATCTTCCTTGGGATGAAATATCCTGTTTAGGGCGAAAAATAACGTCTGCGTCGTGTTTGGATCGAAAAAATCAATTTCAGTCGAAAAAATGAGGTTTGGGTCGAAAATCACGTTTCGCGTTAAAGGAATTGGGTTTCGTTTGAAAATTTTAGTTTGCATCAAAGAAATGCTGCTCAGGTAAAAATAAAAGGTGTCTGGGTCAAAAAATGTGTTTTGGGTCGTGCCTGGGTTGAAAAATGATGTTTGGGCCGAAATAATGGTGCTTGGGTCGAGTTAGGGTCGAGAAATGTATTTTAGGCCGATAAATGCAGTTTGGGTTTGGGGAAATGTTGATCGGGTCTAAAAATGATCTTTGGGTGGAAAAATGCCGTTTCGGTTGAAAAAATGCTGTTACGGTTGTGAATTGTTTTTTGGGTTTAAAAATAATGTTCGGGTAGAAAAATGGTGTTTGGGTTCAAAAAATTTGGTTTGCGTCGAAATGTGCTGTTTGCGTTGAAAAAGCGCTGTTTGGGTCGTGTTTCGATCGAAAGATGATTTTTATGTTTGGGTTGTAGAAAAATGCAGTTTGGGTTGAAAAAAGTCGTTTGGGTCTAAAATTATTGTTTGGATAGGAAAATGCCTGCTTGGAGTGCAGAAAATGTTTTTTGCTCGAAAAAATGATGTTGGAGTTCAGAATAGGCTGTTTTTGTTACGCCCCACTGCGACCGTCCCCGAAGCGTTACCGATCAAACAATAATCAAAAGGATCAAATAAGATAACAAGGCTACAGGGAAGTGGTAGCCAATAAAAAGAAATGATGCGGAAGTATAATATATAATTAAGTCTGTAAATCAAAAACATTATTACAGACTCGAATACACAATTACCGTCCTGTGAGAGCCCAAGTCTAGTCCAAATACAACAATATGTGCGACACGCACAATTACTAATACATACACAAAAATAGGATTACTGATAGCCCCACACTTGCCAACCGGAAGCTGAGACACGCCACGCGCGAACTACGCTAGAGGGATGCTCCACCTCCACGCCCCACTGTCCCTGGCGGAAAACAACACACGAGTGGTGAGCTACAAGCTCAGTGAGTGGCAAGAATCCAACTCAAGAATAATAATATAACACTAACATATTTTCCTTTCAAGGAAAGATATGGATGGGAGAAGACCGACATATATAAATGTCACGTAGAGTCGTGACCACATATCACCCTCACCCTCACCCCGAAGGGGGAAAAACTGTTGGGACTTTTGGGAAACAACTAATCCATTAACACTAACGAGTTATAACAGAAACTAGTACCAAGCTACAAAGATTCTCCACATCTAGATAAATACATATCAATCCCTCGCATCATCCGGTAGCCCTCTCCCGGGTAATCCTCATCCTAAGGGCCATCCATGGTCAGTACTCAAGCCTTGTACGATGGTGGCATCATACTCTGGGCATTCCCCACGATATGGATTCACCCATTGTCGGTACTCAAGCCTCGTATGTTAGTGACGTCATACTCTGAGCATTCCCGACGATACGGCATCACCCGTGGTCGGTACTCCTAGCCTCGTATGATAGTCACATCAAACTCTAGGCATTCCCAACAATATGGATTTATCCGTGGTCGGTACTCAAGCCTCGTATGTTAGTGACGTTATACTCTGAGCATTCCCGACGATACGGCATCACCCGTGGTCGGTACTCCTAGCCTCGTATGATAGTCACATCAACTCTAGGCATTCCTAACGATATTATGGCACAATGCAGGACAGACTCAACCCCGGGTAGCTTCGACGCACGATGATGTAGGGAAACAGTACTCCACGTTCGCAATATCATCCGGTAGTCCTCTCCCAGGTAGCCCTCTCCCTGGCGGCCGTCCGATGGCACGGCGGCACCATGCAGGGCAGCTCCAACGCTGGGTAGCTTCGACGTACGATGATATGTGGAGGAAGCACTTCGTGCTCGCAATACGATCCACACACGCTTAACACAGGTAGGCCTAACATACTATTGTCATAGCTATCAAGTAACAAACACCGAATAGCCTCTACGCACGATGATGTAGAGAAACAGTACTCCACTTTCGTAATATCATCCGGTAGCCCTCTCCCAGGTAGCCCTCTCCCTGGCGGCCTTCCGGTGGCACGGTGGCACCACAGGGTAGCTCCAACGCTGGGTAGCTTCGACGCACGATGATATAGAGAAACAGTACTCCACGCTCGTAATATCATCCGGTAGCCCTCTCCCAGGTAGCCCTATCCCTGGCGGCCTTCCGGTGGCACAGTGGCACCACGCAGGGTAGCTCCAACGCTGGGTAGCTTCGACGCACGATGATATATGGAGGGGGTACACCATGTTCGCAAGACGATCCTCCCGAATCAACTACTATCATCTAGCAATTATCAATTGATATACAGAATTCTCTTGAATTCCCGCACAGATGCATCACTTGGATGCAGGGGAAAGAAGCTAAACACTCGCACTCAATTATGACAAGACATGATCCTGAAGGCGGGTCATGCACACGCCTAACACAGGTAGGCCTAACATACCATTTTCATAGCTATCGGGTAACAAACACCGAGTAGCTTCTACGCACGACGATGTAGGGAAACAGTACTCCACGCTCGCGATATCATCCGGTAGCCCTCTCCCTGGCGGCCTTCCGGTGGCACGGTGGCACCACACAGGGTAGCTCCAACGCTGGGTAGCTTCGACGCACGATGATATAGGGAGGGGGTACTCCATGCTCGCATGACGATCCTCCTGGATCAACTACTATCATCTAACTAATACCATTGCTAATGAATTCTTATGAATTCCCACACGGATGCATCTCTCGACGTGGGAAATAAGTCCTTGCACTCAATCAGGATAGGACATGATCCTAAGGGCTGTCATACACGCGTCTAACACAGATAGGCCTGACATTCTATCATCATAGCTATCAGATAACAAACATCAATACAACAATGAATTCTCATGAATTCCCATAGAGTTGCATCACTTGGATGCAGGCAAGATAGCTACTATAATTGCCCACTAAAACAAGTATGCTCCTGATAAACAATAGATCATAGATATACCTATCACAGATAAGGCCAAACAATTAAACATACACACAATTATCACATGAGAGTTCCTATCACAACAAGAGTGCATAGACCACATGTCCAAGGAACCTAGCATTCAAGAATTAACCACACTAGGCATCTACCAACACGAAGGCAATACTACGCAAGGACACCTTTAGTATAACATATCCAACATTCCATGCTATATATATAAAAGCTACAAAGTGATAATAGCAATATTATTTGAAAATCAATAATGAGTATGGCTATAGAACCCCATGGGTACGCGACGCACAATCACATGCATCGAGCGCTTCCCAAAAGGGGTGGATCGAACCACTCACCAAAAACCCATTCATTGTGAGTTCCGCCAGCGAAAGCTGCAAAACACAACCAATGATTATCAAATCAAACATGAAGTTTCTTGGCACCTATATATAAGCCTATTTCATGAAGACAACAACTCCTGATATTGCCCACACCATGCATAATAGCTCTTTGACACATATTTATACAAGATTAGTCCATCTACAGCAATCAGCCCCAAACATTGGTCTCCATGGCATAGGATACACATCCAAAAATTCTGAAATAAATCATGTGCATACTCTGATATGTTAGGATCATAATCCGTGAAGACATCAAATCCTGATTTAATCTTGAAATACCCGAAATAAATTATTTTCAGAACCAGGTCTATTTCTACGCGAATCTGGACAGGCCATGAACATTAGGCTATAACTTTCAATACAGGTAACCAAACGACACCAAATTTCATATGTAACATGTAGACACATAGATGATCATATGAAATGAAGACATAGGTCTCAAAATATGCCTCTAAATACCCCAAACACAAGAATCTTGAGGAGACAGAAAATCTGTCTTACAACACAAAGCCACCCCATTCATACATTAACACAACCATCCTATGTGCAGCATCAATTACTCATAACAACACTCTCATGCATGCCCTCTACAACATCCTAGCAAGCATAAAAGTAGGGGTAGAGAATTACCAAAAGATGGGGAGGAGAAGGGAAGGTGTTGGGCTCACAATGACACCACACACACACCCACCGTCACCACCATCTCCTTCACAGCACACCTTCTACTTGGCTGGACCAAAAGGGGAGGACAAAACAGGGGATCAGCTAGAGGAGGAGGAGAGGAAGGAGAAACCATTAATACATCACACACATCTCACCCTGATCAACTTCTTCTTCAAGCACAACCCCCTCCAAACACTCCTTCATCTTCTCCCTCACTTAGGCAATTCCACAAACACTTGGTGGGCAGACCCCCACAAAGGGCTGGACCATGTGAGGGAGCTTGAGAGAGATGGAGAAAGGAAGAATCAACAACAACAACCAACAACCACCATCCAAACATACCTTCTTGGACTCCTTTGTGTGCTCCTTCATCTCCATCACCTCCACTTTCTCCACCCAAAACACACACAAGAGGAGGGGCTGCAACAGCTCAAAAAGAGCCCAAACAGAGGCTGAAGTCGTGCACATTTGGGGGGTTAAATAAGCAAAGGTCGAGTAAATGACCAAGTCATCCTCGGACTTAAAATCTCTGCGCAGCCTTCACTTAAACGACTATAACTTCCTCAATATAGCTCGGAATTGCGTGATTCCAGTGGCATTGGAAAGCTAAGAAGATTATCTACAGCTTTCATGTTTACACCTAGATCAAATAACCTCTCCATCTATTCCGAAATCTAGGCTAAACATCTTATAGGGCTGCTGCCTGGATTTCTCAACTTCGGGGTATACTCGGAAAAATACCCATAACTTTTAATATACGAATCCAGTTGTTCCAATTCCACTTCTATATGGAAGCTATCTCAAAACTGAACATCTCATAATAAAATCGGATTTTTAGCTTTTCATCTTGAATTTTAACAAAACCAAATCCAAATACCAACTCAAAACTGCATAATTCCAAAAACGTCAGAATGCGACGAAAATTTATAGGTAGGCCAATGCCAGTACCAGGAGAATAGATATGCAGTTAGATTTTGAAATTGAATGCCCAAACTATAAGAATAAATACAAACCAACATTTAACAGCCAAAAAGTGACACAGACATAACATCATTTCCCCCTTAGAGAAATTTCGTCCTCGAAATTTAAGATTCTTAGGAGGGAAGTGCAAGGTTATGCGTCACGCATGCTGTCCTCTCATTCGCAAGTGGAGAAAAGAAAAGCACTTCATCAGAAGTGACTACAGAACTCAGTCCGTAAGTAATCACCCACTAAGCCACATGACTTGATGATATACACATTACACACACTACAATCCATGATCGAACGTGACCCACATGCAAATGATCATAACAAATTCATCAATCTAGTACTCATGGGCTGCAATCTGCTGTCCAGGCCCTGGTCCGAAAATAAAGAACCCAATAACTGACCTTGCTCTACCGACCGAATCGACAACTCACAGAGCACAAGGGTGATCACAACCACATCAACGGAAGCAAGGAGACATGTCAGCATCCTAAGGTGAAATACTAAGATCAGAGTGAGCGGATAAATATCCCACAACTCATCTACACGACTAGACTTAGGCTTTGACAGGACCAGGCTCTGATACCAACTTTGTTACGCCCCACTGCGACCGTCCCCGAAGCGTTACCGATCAAACAATAATCAAAAGGATCAAATAAGATAACAAGGCTACAGGGAAGTGGTAGCCAATAAAAAGAAATGATGCGGAAGTATAATATATAATTAAGTCTGTAAATCAAAAACATTATTACAGACTCGAATACACAATTACCGTCCTGTGAGAGCCCAAGTCTAGTCCAAATACAACAATATGTGCGACACGCACAATTACTAATACATACACAAAAATAGGATTACTGATAGCCCCACACTTGCCAACCGGAAGCTGAGACACGCCACGCGCGAACTACGCTAGAGGGATGCTCCACCTCCACGCCCCACTGTCCCTGGCGGAAAACAACACACGAGTGGTGAGCTACAAGCTCAGTGAGTGGCAAGAATCCAACTCAAGAATAATAATATAACACTAACATATTTTCCTTTCAAGGAAAGATATGGATGGGAGAACACCGACATATATAAATGTCACGTAGAGTCGTGACCACATATCACCCTCACCCTCACCCCGAAGGGGGAAAAACTGTTGGGACTTTTGGGAAACAACTAATCCATTAACACTAACGAGTTATAACAGAAACTAGTACCAAGCTACAAAGATTCTCCACATCTAGATAAATACATATCAATCCCTCGCATCATCCGGTAGCCCTCTCCCGGGTAATCCTCATCCTAAGGGCCATCCATGGTCAGTACTCAAGCCTTGTACGATGGTGGCATCATACTCTGGGCATTCCCCACGATATGGATTCACCCATTGTCGGTACTCAAGCCTCGTATGTTAGTGACGTCATACTCTGAGCATTCCCGACGATACGGCATCACCCGTGGTCGGTACTCCTAGCCTCGTATGATAGTCACATCAAACTCTAGGCATTCCCAACAATATGGATTTATCCGTGGTCGGTACTCAAGCCTCGTATGTTAGTGACGTTATACTCTGAGCATTCCCGACGATACGGCATCACCCGTGGTCGGTACTCCTAGCCTCGTATGATAGTCACATCAACTCTAGGCATTCCTAACGATATTATGGCACAATGCAGGACAGACTCAACCCCGGGTAGCTTCGACGCACGATGATGTAGGGAAACAGTACTCCACGTTCGCAATATCATCCGGTAGTCCTCTCCCAGGTAGCCCTCTCCCTGGCGGCCGTCCGATGGCACGGCGGCACCATGCAGGGCAGCTCCAACGCTGGGTAGCTTCGACGTACGATGATATGTGGAGGAAGCACTTCGTGCTCGCAATACGATCCACACACGCTTAACACAGGTAGGCCTAACATACTATTGTCATAGCTATCAAGTAACAAACACCGAATAGCCTCTACGCACGATGATGTAGAGAAACAGTACTCCACTTTCGTAATATCATCCGGTAGCCCTCTCCCAGGTAGCCCTCTCCCTGGCGGCCTTCCGGTGGCACGGTGGCACCACAGGGTAGCTCCAACGCTGGGTAGCTTCGACGCACGATGATATAGAGAAACAGTACTCCACGCTCGTAATATCATCCGGTAGCCCTCTCCCAGGTAGCCCTATCCCTGGCGGCCTTCCGGTGGCACAGTGGCACCACGCAGGGTAGCTCCAACGCTGGGTAGCTTCGACGCACGATGATATATGGAGGGGGTACACCATGTTCGCAAGACGATCCTCCCGAATCAACTACTATCATCTAGCAATTATCAATTGATATACAGAATTCTCTTGAATTCCCGCACAGATGCATCACTTGGATGCAGGGGAAAGAAGCTAAACACTCGCACTCAATTATGACAAGACATGATCCTGAAGGCGGGTCATGCACACGCCTAACACAGGTAGGCCTAACATACCATTTTCATAGCTATCGGGTAACAAACACCGAGTAGCTTCTACGCACGACGATGTAGGGAAACAGTACTCCACGCTCGCGATATCATCCGGTAGCCCTCTCCCTGGCGGCCTTCCGGTGGCACGGTGGCACCACACAGGGTAGCTCCAACGCTGGGTAGCTTCGACGCACGATGATATAGGGAGGGGGTACTCCATGCTCGCATGACGATCCTCCTGGATCAACTACTATCATCTAACTAATACCATTGCTAATGAATTCTTATGAATTCCCACACGGATGCATCTCTCGACGTGGGAAATAAGTCCTTGCACTCAATCAGGATAGGACATGATCCTAAGGGCTGTCATACACGCGTCTAACACAGATAGGCTTGACATTCTATCATCATAGCTATCAGATAACAAACATCAATACAACAATGAATTCTCATGAATTCCCATAGAGTTGCATCACTTGGATGCAGGCAAGATAGCTACTATAATTGCCCACTAAAACAAGTATGCTCCTGATAAACAATAGATCATAGATATACCTATCACAGATAAGGCCAAACAATTAAACATACACACAATTATCACATGAGAGTTCCTATCACAACAAGAGTGCATAGACCACATGTCCAAGGAACCTAGCATTCAAGAATTAACCACACTAGGCATCTACCAACACGAAGGCAATACTACGCAAGGACACCTTTAGTATAACATATCCAACATTCCATGCTATATATATAAAAGCTACAAAGTGATAATAGCAATATTATTTGAAAATCAATAATGAGTATGGCTATAGAACCCCATGGGTACGCGACGCACAATCACATGCATCGAGCGCTTCCCAAAAGGGGTGGATCGAACCACTCACCAAAAACCCATTCATTGTGAGTTCCGCCAGCGAAAGCTGCAAAACACAACCAATGATTATCAAATCAAACATGAAGTTTCTTGGCACCTATATATAAGCCTATTTCATGAAGACAACAACTCCTGATATTGCCCACACCATGCATAATAGCTCTTTGACACATATTTATACAAGATTAGTCCATCTACAGCAATCAGCCCCAAACATTGGTCTCCATGGCATAGGATACACATCCAAAAATTCTGAAATAAATCATGTGCATACTCTGATATGTTAGGATCATAATCCGTGGAGACATCAAATCCTGATTTAATCTTGAAATACCCGAAATAAATTATTTTCAGAACCAGGTCTATTTCTACGCGAATCTGGACAGGCCATGAACATTAGGCTATAACTTTCAATACAGGTAACCAAACGACACCAAATTTCATATGTAACATGTAGACACATAGATGATCATATGAAATGAAGACATAGGTCTCAAAATATGCCTCTAAATACCCCAAACACAAGAATCTTGAGGAGACAGAAAATCTGTCTTACAACACAAAGCCACCCCATTCATACATTAACACAACCATCCTATGTGCAGCATCAATTACTCATAACAACACTCTCATGCATGCCCTCTACAACATCCTAGCAAGCATAAAAGTAGGGGTAGAGAATTACCAAAAGATGGGGAGGAGAAGGGAAGGTGTTGGGCTCACAATGACACCACACACACACCCACCATCACCACCATCTCCTTCACAGCACACCTTCTACTTGGCTGGACCAAAAGGGGAGGACAAAACAGGGGATCAGCTAGAGGAGGAGGAGAGGAAGGAGAAACCATTAATACATCACACACATCTCACCCTGATCAACTTCTTCTTCAAGCACAACCCCCTCCAAACACTCCTTCATCTTCTCCCTCACTTAGGCAATTCCACAAACACTTGGTGGGCAGACCCCCACAAAGGGCCGGACCATGTGAGGGAGCTTGAGAGAGATGGAGAAAGGAAGAATCAACAACAACAACCAAAAACCACCATCCAAACATACCTTCTTGGACTCCTTTGTGTGCTCCTTCATCTCCATCACCTCCACTTTCTCCACCCAAAACACACACAAGAGGAGGGGCTGCAACAGCTCAAAAAGAGCCCAAACAGAGGCTGAAGTCGTGCACATTTGGGGGGTTAAATAAGCAAAGGTCGAGTAAATGACCAAGTCATCCTCGGACTTAAAATCTCTGCGCAGCCTTCACTTAAACGACTATAACTTCCTCAATATAGCTCGGAATTACGTAATTCCAGTGGCATTGGAAAGCTAAGAAGATTATCTACAGCTTTCATGTTTACACCTAGATCAAATAACCTCTCCATCTATTCCGAAATCTAGGCTAAACATCTTATAGGGCTGCTGCCTGGATTTCTCAACTTCGGGGTATACTCGGAAAAATACCCATAACTTTTAATATACGAATCCAGTTGTTCCAATTCCACTTCTATATGGAAGCTATCTCAAAACTGAACATCTCATAATAAAATCGGATTTTTAGCTTTTCATCTTGAATTTTAACAAAACCAAATCCAAATACCAACTCAAAACTGCATAATTCCAAAAACGTCAGAATGCGACGAAAATTTATAGGTAGGCCAATGCCAGTACCAGGAGAATAGATATGCAGTTAGATTTTGAAATTGAATGCCCAAACTATAAGAATAAATACAAACCAACATTTAACAGCCAAAAAGTGACACAGACATAACAGTTTTGGTCGTAAAAATTATGTTTGTGTCATTTTTGGGTCGGAAATGCGATTTGGGCCACAATATCATGTTTGTTCCCAAAAATTCTGTTTGGCTTGAAAATAAGGTGTTCGGGTCGTGTTCCAGTCGAAAAGTGATGTCTTGGTTGGAAAATGATGTTCAGGCTGACGAAATGCTGTTTGGGTGGAAAAATTCTTTTCTGGTCTGGAATGTGCTCTTTTGCTCGAAAAAATGATGGTTAGGTCGTTTTTGCGTCGATGATGCGATTTGGGTTTCAAAATGCTGTTCGTATTAGAAAATACTGTTTTGGTTGAAAATTTTGGTATTTGGGTCGTGCTTTACACCAAAAATGTTGTCTGGGTTGTAAAATGATGTTCGGGTCGACGGTATCCTGTTTGGGTCGAAAACCGATTTTCTGACCGAAAAAGTGCTGCTTGGGTCGAAGAAAATGTCGTTCGGGTAAAAAAAAGGATATTTGGGTTGAAAATCATTGTTTTTAGCCGGAAAACGCTATTCGGGTGGGAAAATGACGATGGAGTAAAAACAAAATGCTGTCTGCGTCAAAATATTACATTTCGCTTGAGAACATAGTGTTTTAGACGGAAACAAAATTGGTTTTTTGGTATATTTGAGTCAAAAAATTATGTTTGGTCCGAGAAATGCTATTTGGCAGACGAAATGCAGTCTGGGTTGAGTAATGTTGTCTCGGTCTCAGAATGACGTTTTGGGTCAACAATTATATTTTGGGTTGAAATGTGCAGTTTGGGTTGAAAAAGTGCAGTTTTGGTTGTGTTTGGATCGAAAAATGCTTTCCGCATCGAAAATTGCCTTTTGGGTGGAGGAATCTTGTTCGGGTGAAAAAATGTTGTTTGGGTCAAAAAAATCTTCCTTGGGATGAAATATCCTGTTTAGGGCGAAAAATAACGTCTGCGTCGTGTTTGGATCGAAAAAATCAATTTCAGTCGAAAAAATGAGGTTTGGGTCGAAAATCACGTTTCGCGTTAAAGGAATTGGGTTTCGTTTGAAAATTTTAGTTTGCATCAAAGAAATGCTGCTCAGGTAAAAATAAAAGGTGTCTGGGTCAAAAAATGTGTTTTGGGTAGTACCTAGGTTGAAAAATGATGTTTGGGCCGAAATAATGGTGCTTGGGTCGGGTTAGGGTCGAGAAATGTATTTTTGGCCGATAAATGCAGTTTGGGTTTGGGGAAATGTTGATCGGGTCTAAAAATGATATTTGGGTGGAAAAATGCCGTTTCGGTTGAAAAAATGCTGTTACGGTTGTGAGTTGTTTTTTGGGTTTAAAAATAATGTTCGGGTAGAAAAATGGTGTTTGGGTTCAAAAAATTTGGTTTGCGTCGAAATGTGCTGTTTGCGTTGAAAAAGCGCTGTTTGGGTCGTGTTTCGATCGAAAGATGATTTTTATGTTTGGGTTGTAGAAAAATGCAGTTTGGGTTGAAAAAAGTCGTTTGGGTCTAAAATTATTGTTTGGATAGGAAAATGCCTGCTTGGAGTGCAGAAAATGTTTTTTGCTCGAAAAAATGATGTTGGAGTTCAGAATAGGCTGTTTTGGTCGTAAAAATTATGTTTGTATCATTTTTGGGTCGAAAATGCAATTTGGGCCACAATATCCGGTTTGTTCCCGAAAATTCTGTTTGGCTTGAAAATAAGGTGTTCGGGTCGAGTTCCAGTCGAAAAGTGATGTCTTGGTTGGAAAATGATGTTCAGGCTGACGAAATGCTGTTTGGGTGGAAAAATTCTTTTCTGGTCTGGAATGTGCTCTTTTGCTCGAAAAAATGATGGTTAGGTCGTTTTTGCGTCGATGATGCGATTTGGGTTTCAAAATGCTGTTCGTATTAGAAAATACTGTTTTGGCTGAAAATTTTGGTATTTGGGTCGTGGTTTACACCAAAAATGTTGTCTGGGTTGTAAAATGATGTTCGGGTCGACGGTATCCTGTTTGGGTCAAAAACCGATTTTCTGACCGAAAAAGTGCTGCTTGGGTCGAAGAAAATGTCGTTCGGGTAAAAAAAAAGGATATTTGGGTTGAAAATCATTGTTTTTAGCCGGAAAACGCTATTCGGGTGGGAAAATGACGATGGAGTAAAAACAAAATGCTGTCTGCGTCAAAATATTACATTTCGCTTGAGAACATAGTGTTTTAGACGGAAACAAAATTGGTTTTTGGGTATATTTGAGTCAAAAAATTATGTTTGGTCCGAGAAATGCTATTTGGCAGACGAAATGCAGTCTGGGTTGAGTAATGTTGTCTCGGTCTCAGAATGACGTTTTGGGTCAACAATTATATTTTGGGTTGAAATGTGCAGTTTGGGTTGAAAAAGTGCAGTTTTGGTTGTGTTTGGATCGAAAAATGCTTTCCGCATCGAAAATAGCCTTTTGGGTGGAGGAATCTTGTTCGGGTGAAAAAATGTTGTTTGGGTCAAAAAAATCTTCCTTGGGATGAAATATCCTGTTTAGGGCGAAAAATAACGTCTGCGTCGTGTTTGGATCGAAAAAATCAATTTCAGTCGAAAAAATGAGGATTGGGTCGAAAATCACGTTTCGCGTTAAAGGAATTGGGTTTCGTTTGAAAATTTTAGTTTGCAACAAAGAAATGCTGCTCAGGTAAAAATAAAAGGTGTCTGGGTCAAAAAATGTGTTTTGGGTCGTGCCTGGGTTGATAAAGGATGTTTGGGCCGAAATAATGGTGCTTGGGTCGAGTTAGGGTCGAGAAATGTATTTTAGGCCGATAAATGCAGTTTGGGTTTGGGGAAATGTTGATCGGGTCTAAAAATGATCTTTGGGTGGAAAAATGCCGTTTCGGTGGAAAAAATGCTGTTACGGTTGTGAGTTGTTTTTTGGGTTTAAAAATAATGTTCGGGTAGAAAAATGGTGTTTGGGTTCAAAAAATTTGGTTTGCGTCGAAATGTGCTGTTTGCGTTGAAAAAGCGCTGTTTGGGTCGTGTTTCGATCGAAAGATGATTTTTATGTTTGGGTTGTAGAAAAATGCAGTTTGGGTTGAAAAATGTCGTTTGGGTCTAAAATTATTGTTTGGATAGGAAAATGCCTGCTTGGAGTGCAGAAAATGTTTTTTGCTCGAAAAAATGATGTTGGAGTTCAGAATAGGCTGTTTTGGTCGTAAAAATTATGTTTGTGTCATTTTTGGGTCGAAAATGCGATTTGGGCCACAATATCCGGTTTGTTCCCGAAAATTCTGTTTGGCTTGAAAATAAGGTGTTCGGGTCGAGTTCCAGTCGAAAAGTGATGTCTTGGTTGGAAAATGATGTTCAGGCTGACGAAATGCTGTTTGGGTGGAAAAATTCTTTTCTGGTCTGGAATGTGCTCTTTTGCTCGAAAAAATGATGGTTAGGTCGTTTTTGCGTCGATGATGCGATTTGGGTTTCAAAATGCTGTTCGTATTAGAAAATACTGTTTTGGTTGAAAATTTTGGTATTTGGGTCGTGGTTTACACCAAAAATGTTGTCTGGGTTGTAAAATGATGTTCGGGTCGACGGTATCCTGTTTGGGTCGAAAACCGATTTTCTGACCGAAAAAGTGCTGCTTGGGTCGAAGAAAATGTCGTTCGGGTAAAAAAAAAAGGATATTTGGGTTGAAAATCATTGTTTTTAGCCGGAAAACGCTATTCGGGTGGGAAAATGACGATGGAGTAAAAACAAAATGCTGTCTGCGTCAAAATATTACATTTCGCTTGAGAACATAGTGTTTTAGACGGAAACAAAATTGGTTTTTGGGTATATTTGAGTCAAAAAATTATGTTTGGTCCGAGAAATGCTATTTGGCAGACGAAATGCAGTCTGGGTTGAGTAATGTTGTCTCGGTCTCAGAATGACGTTTTGGGTCAACAATTATATTTTGGGTTGAAATGTGCAGTTTGGGTTGAAAAAGTGCAGTTTTGGTTGTGTTTGGATCGAAAAATGCTTTCCGCATCGAAAATTGCCTTTTGGGTGGAGGAATCTTGTTCGGGTGAAAAAATGTTGTTTGGGTCAAAAAAATCTTCCTTGGGATGAAATATCCTGTTTAGGGCGAAAAATAACGTCTGCGTCGTGTTTGGATCGAAAAAATCAATTTCAGTCGAAAAAATGAGGTTTGGGTCGAAAATCACGTTTCGCGTTAAAGGAATTGGGTTTCGTTTGAAAATTTTAGTTTGCATCAAAGAAATGCTGCTCAGGTAAAAATAAAAGGTGTCTGGGTCAAAAAATGTGTTTTGGGTCGTGCCTGGGTTGAAAAATGATGTTTGGGCCGAAATAATGGTGCTTGGGTCGAGTTAGGGTCGAGAAATGTATTTTAGGCCGATAAATGCAGTTTGGGTTTGGGGAAATGTTGATCGGGTCTAAAAATGATCTTTGGGTGGAAAAAGGCCGTTTCGGTGGAAAAAATGCTGTTACGGTTGTGAGTTGTTTTTTGGGTTTAAAAATAATGTTCGGGTAGAAAAATGGTGTTTGGGTAGAAAAATTTGGTTTGCGTCGAAATGTGCTGTTTGCGCTGAAAAAGCGCTGTTTGGGTCGTGTTTCGATCGAAAGATGATTTTTATGTTTGTGTTGTAGAAAAATGCAGTTTGGGTTGAAAAAAGTCGTTTGGGTCTAAAATTATTGTTTGGATAGGAAAATGCCTGCTTGGAGTGCAGAAAATGTTTTTTGCTCGAAAAAATGATGTTGGAGTTCAGAATAGGCTGTTTTGGTCGTAAAAATTATGTTTGTGTCATTTTTGGGTCGAAAATGCGATTTGGGCCACAATATCATGTTTGTTCCCGAAAATTCTGTTTGGCTTGAAAATAAGGTGTTCGGGTCGTGTTCCAGTCGAAAAGTGATGTCTTGGTTGGAAAATGATGTTCAGGCTGACGAAATGCTGTTTGGGTGGAAAAATTCTTTTCTGGTCTGGAATGTGCTCTTTTGCTCGAAAAAATGATGGTTAGGTCGTTTTTGCGTCGATGATGCGATTTGGGTTTCAAAATGCTGTTCGTATTAGAAAATACTGTTTTGGTTGAAAATTTTGGTATTTGGGTCGTGGTTTACACCAAAAATGTTGTCTGGGTTGTAAAATGATGTTCGGGTCGACGGTATCCTGTTTGGGTCGAAAACCAATTTTCTGACCGAAAAAGTGCTGCTTGGCTCGAAGAAAATGTCGTTCGGGTAAAAAAAAAGGATATTTGGGTTGAAAATCATTGTTTTTAGCTGGAAAACGCTATTCGGGTGGGAAAATGACGATGGAGTAAAAACAAAATGCTGTCTGCGTCAAAATATTACATTTCGCTTGAGAACATAGTGTTTTAGACGGAAATAAAATTGGTTTTTGGGTATATTTGAGTCAAAAAATTATGTTTGGTCCGAGAAATGCTATTTGGCAGACAAAATGCAGTCTGGGTTGAGTAATGTAGTCTCAGTCTCAGAATGACGTTTTGGGTCAACAATTATATTTTGGGTTGAAATGTGCAGTTTGGGTTGAAAAAGTGCAGTTTTGGTTGTGTTTGGATCGAAAAATGCTTTCCGCATCGAAAATTGCCTTTTGGGTGGAGGAATCTTGTTCGGGTGAAAAAATGTTGTTTGGGTCAAAAAAATCTTCCTTGGGATGAAATATCCTGTTTAGGGTGAAAAATGCCGTTTCGGTTGAAAAAATGCTGTTACGGTTGTGAATTGTTTTTTGGGTTTAAAAATAATGTTCGGGTAGAAAAATGGTGTTTGGGTTCAAAAATTTTGGTTTGCCTCGAAATGTGCTGTTTGCGTTGAAAAAGCGCTGTTTGGGTCGTGTTTCGATCGAAAGATGATTTTTATGTTTGGGTTGTAGAAAAATGCAGTTTGGGTTGAAAAAAGTCGTTTGGGTCTAAAATTATTGTTTGGATAGGAAAATGCCTGCTTGGAGTGCAGAAAATGTTTTTTGCTCGAAAAAATGAAGTTGGAGTTCAGAATAGGCTGTTTTGGTCGTAAAAATTATGTTTGTGTCATTTTTGGGTCGAAAATGCGATTTGGGCCACAATATCCGGTTTGTTCCCGAAAATTCTGTTTGGCTTGAAAATAAGGTGTTCGGGTCGAGTTCCAGTCGAAAAGTGATGTCTTGGTTGGAAAATGATGTTCAGGCTGACGAAATGCCGTTTGGGTGGAAAAATTCTTTTCTGGTCTGGAATGTGCTCTTGTTAAGTTTGTGTCATTTTGGAAATTATAATATGGGTACTAGTATTATTTTGGGTAATAGGAAATGTTTATTTTATTTTATTTTTTTTTGGGTTTTCAGTTCTGCTTGGTATCTGGACTTTAATTTGTTACTGGTTGATGGTGGATTAGCTATAGATAATCATAACCCTCTTGGTGTGATAAGGACACCTTGGGTAAGCTTAAGATGTCTCACCTCCCCATTGGTTATTTGTTTTCTTTTTTTTTAATGGATGGGTGAGATTAGCTTAAATTCCCCCCCCCCCCTTATTAGCTTCACCCCTATATAAGCCCTTCTATGACCTTATTTTATACAAACCCTCATTTTCTACCTCTGCCTTGGGGCCAAGACCTGAGCCGGAGCCTCCCGCTTGGGCTCATGCCTTCACTCGCCTCGCCGATATGTTGGAGACTCAGTCGAGGGTGTTGGAGGAGCAGTCTCGTGAGATTAGGGCATTGCGTGAGGCCCGTCAGGCGGCTCCGCAGATGCCAGCTGTGCCAGACCCACCGATTGCGCCTGAGGTGCCAAGGGATGATGTGGAAATTCCTGTAGCAGTAGATCAAAGACCCCTCGAGGAGGTGGAGGAGCATCGTGTGGAGGCTCGGGACCATAAGTCCGACCTCTCTACTTTTTTGAAGCTCCATCCCCCATCTTTCCATGGTGTGACGGAGGACCCCCTTGCTCCAGAAAGGTGGTTATGAGAGATTGATAAGATTTTCTCTACCATGCGTTGCACGGATTGTCAACGTATCACTCTAGCCACGTTCATGTTAAAGGACGATGCAGCGGATTGGTGGGCCACCCGTTCAGTCGATATTCCTGGAGGTGTGGAGCAGTTGACCTGGACCGGGTTCCGTGACCTATTCTTGGGTGAATATTTCCCTTTCCTGACGCGGCAGCGGGTGATGCAGGAGTTTGAACAGTTAACGCAGGGGTCTATGTCAGTGGCGTCTTATTCAGCGAGATTCACGACGCTATCACGTTACGCTCCTGCCCTTGTTGGTGATGAGGAGACACGCTGCAGACGCTTTGAGATGGGGCTCAATAGCAGGATTAGGGTGCATGTTACGTCACAGGCATTGACGAGTTTCAGTGCCTTGTTATCGCGCGCTATGACTGTCGAGCGCGACCTTGGGGCACCCCCGGTGAGTCAGACATCCCTAGCAGGCCAAGATCATCCTCGTCAACAAGGTGATGGACGCCGCGATGCTCGCAATAAGCGTCGCCGCTTCGATCGATCAACTGTCTCCCCTGCCCCTACTACTGTGCCAACACAGGGTGTTGCGCCTACCGCCGTTGTCCCAGTTCAGGCAAGAGCCCCCGAACAGCGCCGATGTTACCATTGCCAGCGTGTTGGGCACATTGCGCGATTCTGTCCTGATGCTGGACGACCACGAGTTTATGATCCAAGGTTCCAGCAGCAGCAGCCGCGCCAGCCGCAACCGCAGCGTCAGCAACAGCCACCGCAGGGCGGTCGCGTGGATCAGAGGAGACCACCTCAGCAGCGGGATCGACAGATTCAGCCCCACCATAGTTAGTTCCAGGCCGGGTAGCAGCACTCACTGTTGATGAGGCACAAGCATCAGGTAGCGTGGTCCAAGGTACTGTTATGATCTCCCAGTACCCTGCTTATGCCTTGTTTGATTCTGGGGCCACGCATTCTTTTATCTCTCCTGCTTTTGCCTGCCGTGTGGGAGCGGTGTCGGATCCCCTCCCAATTGCATTAGAGATTGCGTTGCCAGTAGGCGAACGTATTATTCTTAGTACAGTTTATCGGAGTTGTTTAGTATCGATAGAAGAATATGAGTTTGCAGTAGACTTAGTAGAGCTTGCTATGTCGGATTTTGACATCATCCTAGGGATGGATTGGCTCTCTGCTTGCCATGCCAGCATTGACTGTTTTAGGAAAACAGTAGTGTTCCGCATCCCTGGCCGAAGGACCTTCCAGTTTGTTGGCAAACAAGACCGAGCTCCATTGGGATTTGTGTCCTCCCTCCGAGCATGGAAGCTCCTCCAGGGCGGATGCGAGGGGTATTTGGCATATGTATCAGCTATCGATGCACCCTCGAAGGCAGGCATCAATGAGACCCCAATTGTGGCAGAATATCCTGAGGTCTTTCCTGATGATCTTCCAGGACTACCACCGGACCGGGAAATTGAGTTTGAGATCAATCTGGTTCCGGGTACCGAGCCGATTTCAAAGGCTCCGTATCGGATGGCTCCTGCCGAACTGCGTGTGCTCAAGGAGCAATTGGCAGAATTATTGGAGAAGGGGTTCGCACGTCCGAGTGTGTCTCCTTGGGGAGCCCCCGTGCTGTTCGTGAGGAAGAAGGATGGTTCGCTGCGTCTTTGTATTGATTACAGGCAGCTGAACCAGCGGACAGTGAAGAACAAGTACCCCCTTCCGCGAATTGATGATCTGTTTGACCAGCTTCAGGGAGCATGTGTCTTCTCCAAGATCGATCTTCGCTCGGGGTACTATCAATTGAAGATCCGTGAGTCAGATATTCCAAAGACGGCGTTTCGAACCCGCTACGGGCATTATGAGTTCCTAGTGCTACCGTTCGGGTTGACGAATGCACCGGCGGCCTTCATGGATCTTATGAATCGGGTGTTTAGACCCTTTTTGGACTCCTTCGTGGTTGTCTTCATTGATGACATCCTGATCTACTCGAAGAGTCATGAGGAGCACGCAGTCCACCTTCGCACGGTCTTGGAGACTTTGGCTCGACATCAGTTGTACGCCAAGTTCAGCAAGTGCGAGTTTTGGTTGGAACGCGTGGCCTTTTTGGGCCATGTAATTTCCGGTGAGGGAATATCCGTGGACCCGGAGAAGACGCTTGCTGTGGCGAATTGGCGGCGACCGTCGAATCCCACAGAGATCCGGAGTTTCTTGGGATTGGCAGGTTACTACCGGAGATTTGTGGAGGGTTTCTCCAAGATTGCTGTTCCCCTGACCCACCTCACACGGAAGGGTGTTCGGTTTGAGTGGTCCCCAGCTTGTGAGGAGAGCTTCCTGGAGTTGAAGCGAAGGCTCACATCGGCGCCAGTTCTTACCATTCCTTGTGGGAGTGGTGGTTTCACAGTCTACTCCGATGCGTCACGGTTGGGGTTGGGCTGTGTCCTGATGCAACACGGTAAAGTGGTAGCTTACGCATCGCGTCAATTGAAGCCCCATGAACAGAATTACCCCACCCACGACTTGGAGCTTGCAGCGATTATCTTCGCAGTAAAGATTTGGAGGCATTATTTGTATGGTGAGCAGTTTGAACTCTTCACGGACCACAAGAGCCTTACATATTTGCAATCCCAGCCGGAGCTCAACATGCGTCAGCGACGCTGGATTGAATTCCTGAAGGACTATGACTGCAACATTGCCTACCATCCAGGTAAGGCAAATGTTGTGGCCGATGCTCTCAGCAGGCAGCCACTGGGCTTGATTTCACATCTGGTAGTCCGTTGTTGGCGACTATTGGAGGAGGCCGCGAATTTGTTGAGTATCAAGGAGACGAAAACTGGCAATTTGTTGGCTCGACTAGTGGTTCAGCCAGTTCTGCTGGATGAGATCCGCATGGCACAAGGGCGAGATCCTCACTTCCTGGTCCTATCAGAGGGCGTCACTCGAGGTGAGCGACCGGACTATCAGATTGGCGGGGATGGCATCTTGAGATTCAGGGGTAGAATTTGCATCCCCAATGACACAGAGCTGAAGCAGAAGATCTTGGATGAGGCTCATCGTTCCCGTTACATGGTGCATCCTGGTAGCACAAAAATGTATCGGAGCCTCCGTCATGGTTACTGGTGGCGTGGTATGAAGGCTGATGTTGGAAGTTTTGTCGCTCGTTGCTTGGTTTGCCAACAGGTGAAGACGGAGCATCAGCGTCCCGCTGGGAAGCTACAGTCCATTGAGATTCCTCAGTGGAAGTGGGAGCACATTACCATGGACTTTGTGTCGGGCTTGCCAAAGTCACGTTCTGGTCGCGATACCATCTGGGTAATCATAGATCGACTGACTAAGTCCGCACACTTTCTTCCCATCCGACTCACCGATTCCCTGGACACCTTGGCACGATTATTTATCTCTGAGATTGTTCGTCTACACGGCACCCCTGTTAGTATCATTTCGGATCGAGATGCGAGATTCACTTCGAGGTTCTAGGGTAGTCTTCAGCATGCCCTGGGTACGACCTTGCATTTCAGTACCGCATTCCATCCACAGACAGATGGTCAGTCAGAGAGGACAATTCTGACCTTGGAGGACATGTTGCGTGCATGCGTCCTTGATTTTGGGGGTAGTTGGGAAGGGCATCTTCCGTTAGTGGAGTTTGCCTATAACAACAGCTACCATTCAAGCATTCAGATGGCACCGTATGAGGCTCTCTGTGGTCGCAGCTGCAGATCTCCTTTGTGTTGGGACAAGGTTGGAGAGCGTCAGCTTGAAGGGCCAGAGATTGTCCAGCGGACCTCTGAGCAAGTCAGATTGATTCGGGAGCGCATCCGCACTGCCCAGAGTCGCCAGAAGAGCTATGCTGATCATCGACGTCGTGACCTCACCTTTGAGGTTGGAGATCATGTGTTTCTGAAGGTGTCCCCACGCAAGGGCATCTTCCGTTTTGGCATTCGGGGAAACTTAAGTCCGCGGTTCATCGGCCCATTTTTAGTGCTTGAGAGGATTGGGGAGGTGGCCTATAGGGTGGCCTTGCCCCCACAGCTATCGCACACTCATGATGTTTTTCATGTATCCCAGCTGAGGCAGTATGTCCATGATCCGTCGCACATCATTTCGCATGAGCCTCTCGTTTTCGA
>JAUJYO010000678.1:0-19000 GCA_030737845.1 Acorus calamus
TGGGTCGAAAAAATCTTCCTTGGGGTGAAATATCCTGTTTAGGTCAAAAAATAACGTCCGCGTCGTGTTTGGATCGAAAAAATCAATTTCAATCGAAAAAATGAGGTTTGGGTCGAAAATCGCGTATCGCGTTGAAGGATTTGGGTTTCGTTCAAAAAATTTAGTTTGCATCAAAGAAACGCTGCTCAGGTAAAAATAAAAGGTTTCTGGGACAAAAAATGTGTTTTGGGTCGTGCCTGGGTCGAAAAATACCGTTTGGGCCGCAATAATGGTGTTTGGGTCGAGTTTGGGTCGAGATATGTATTTTACATCGATAAATGCAATTTGGGTTTGGGGAAATGTTGTTCGGGTCTAAAAATGATCTTTGGGTGGAAAAATACCGTTTGGGTTGAAAAAAGGTTGTTTCGGTTGTGAATTGTTTATTGGGTTTAAAAATAATGTTCGGGTAGAAACATGGTGTTTGGGTTCAAAAAATTTGGTTTGGGTCGAAATGTGATGTTTGCGTCGAAAAAGCGCTGTTTGGGTCGTGTTTCGAACGAAAGATGATTTTTATGTTTGGGTTGTAGAAAAATGGAGTTGGGTTGAAAAATGTCCTTTGGGTCTAAAATTGTTGTTTGGATAGAAAAATTGCAGCTTGGAGTGCAGAAAATGTTTTTTTCTCGAAAAAATGATGTTGGAGTTCAGCAAAGGCTGTTTTGGTCGTAAAAATTATGTTGTGTCATTTTTGGGTCGAAAATGCGATTTGGTCCACAATATCCGGTTTGTTCCCGAAAATGCTGTTTGGCTTGAAAATAAGGTGTTCAGGTCGTGTTCCAGTCGAAAAGGGTTGTCTTGGTTGGAAAATGATGTTCAGTCTGACGAAATGCTGTTTGGGTGGAAAAAAAATTTTATGGTCTGGAATGTGATCTTCTGCTCGAAAAAATGATATTTAGGTCATTTTTGTGTCGATGATGCGATTTGGGTTTCAAAATGCTGTTCGTATTAGAAAATCCTGTTTTGGTCGAAAAAATGGTATTTTGGTCGTGGTTTACTTCAAAAATGCTGTCTGGGTTGTAGAATGGTGTTCAGGTCGACGGAATGCTGCTTGGGACGGAAAACGATTTTCTGACCGGAAAAGTGCTGCTTGGGTCAAAGAAAATATTATTCGGGTAAAAAAAAAGGTATTTGCGTTGAAAATCATTGTTTTTAGCCGAAAAACGCTATTCGGGTCTGAAAATGACGTTGGAGTAAAAACAAAATGCTGCCCGCTTGAAAATATTACATTTCACTTGAGAACATGGTGTTTTAGATGGAAAAAAAAATTGGTTTTTGGGTATATTTGGGTGGAAAAATTATATTTTGTCCGAAAGTGCTCTTTGGCACACGAAACGCAGTCTGGGTTGAGAAATGTTGTTTCAGTCTCAGAATGACGTTTTTGGTCAAAAATTATATTTTGGGTCGAAAAATGCTTTCCGCATCAAAAATTGCCTTTTGGGTAGAGGAATCTTGTTTGCGTCAAAAAATTTTGTTTGGGTCAAAATTTTTTTCCATTGCATGAAATACCCTGTTTAGGGTGAAAAATTGTTAGACCTGTGTCATTTAGAGTCCTAATTTTGATCGGAGACGCTAAAATTTTGATTTTTAGCTACCTTCGGGGGTTTGAGAACTCTGATTGAAGATATAACTGCATATTATGGGTCCTAGTACTATTTAGTACTGCCCTTAAAATTTTCGTTTACTTCCGATAACGTTTTTGAAATTATGCAGTTTCGGATTGGTATTCGGATTTGATTTTATTAAAATCCAAGATGATGAGGTAAAACTCCAATATTATTACGAGATGTTCAGTTTTGAGATAGCTTCCATATAGAAGTGGAATTGGATCAACTGGATTCGTAAATCAAAAGTTATGGGTATTTTTCCGAGTATACCCCGAAGTTGAGAAATCCAGGCAGCAGCCCTGTAAGATGTTTAGCCTAGATTTCGGAATATCTGGAGAGGTTATTTGATCTGGGTGTAAACATGAAAGCTGTAGATAATCTTCTTAGCTTTCCAATGCCACTGGAATCATGTAATTCGGAGTTGTATTGAGGAAGTTATGGCCGTTTAAGTGAAGGCTGCGCAGAATTTTTAGTCCGAGGACGACTTGGTCTTTCAGCCCGACTTTGCCTATAAATACCACCCCAATGTTACGACCTTAGCCATTTTTTTCACCTCTTTTGGTCTGGTCCAGCCCTTGATGAAGGCTTGGGTGGAAGAGGTGGTGGTGATGGAGAAGAAGAAGTTGAAGAAGGTGAGTTGTTGTGTTGTTGTTATGTTGTTGTTGATTCTTTTCCCTCTTCCCCCATCTTTGCTCTCTTCCTTCCCTTCTCTAACCAACAGCCCCCCATGTGTTTGTTGAAATGCCAAAGTGAAGTCCTATGAAGAAGAGAAGCCAAAGAGAGGTGGTGGTGGTGGTAGTGGTGGTCGAGATGGTCGTGGGTGTGCTCGAGGGCCCCAACCTCTCCCCTTTCCCTCCCCCTCTTATGTTTGGTATGTTCTCCACCTTCTTTTACTTGGTTTTATGGCTTTCGGGGTTGTTGGGAGGGCATGCATGGGTGGTGTTTGAGTTTGGGTGCATGTGGGGCAAAGGGGGAAGGCTTTGAAGAGACTGGGCGCGGGTCTGCACGCGCGAGCGCACGGGGTGCGGGCGCGCTGGGTTGGATGCGCGCAGGGGCGCGTGTCCGCGCGCGGCAAGCGTGCGCGGGGCGCAGGCGCAGCGCGCGGGTACTGCCCGGGGCCCGTTTTGGGCTTGCTGAGGGTCGGCACCCTCGGGTGGGTGTCCGGGGGGCTCGGGCACACGTGCGTGTGTGCACACTTGTGTGTGTTCGGGCCCGTATGGGTGGATGTCCAATCTTAGGCATCCCTATTTGATTTTTATGTTTGTATGTGGTTTCACTCACCCCTTTTGGTACCCTTAACTTGCAGACCTCGTCGGTTGGGATGCGCGACGACCCGAGTATCGGTGAGTGGTTTGATTCCAACCCTTCCGGGAGCGCTCGAGGCACGTAGTCGTGCTTCGCGCTTCCATGGGGCTTTATTTGCACCCTAAATATGTTAGATATCATGCATGCTAGGATGTATAGCTCGTATATTGTGTAGAAACCCTATTCTACCTTATACTTGCCTATGTATTGTATAGAATATGGCATGATTTAGGTAATTTTGTTTGAATTACTACCCTTATTATTAATTGAACATATCTGGCATGTCTAACTTGGGTTAATAACGTGGTGTATGCGTAATATTCCTGATTTAGTAGTCGAGGGTTGGGTATAGTTGTTGCACCCATCTTGTTGGGGCAAAACTATGACCCGCTTCAAGAGAGGATGAGGCTTTCCCTCTCTCTCGCTCTCCCTCTTTTCGCGAGCTGAGTAAGTAGAGGTAGTTCCTACTTGACTCAGGCTTGCTTGGAATTATTGGCATACACCTGTTGTTGCGCGGATCGCGCTTAACCCTTCCCTTGTAGGTTGGTGTTATCCAACGTATATTAGGTGGTAATTTGTATGTTTACCTGCTTGATGCCATGTATCCATGTTTAAGTAGGCCATCGTTGGGTAATTAATTGCATATTATATATATGCTTATTGGGCCATGAGCCTTGTCTAATGAGATTCGACAAGTGTATGACCTCTTATGGGGTCATACCATGGCTTTGACACTTAGAATAAAATGACTTCCCCGCATCTGAGTTATGCGCCCTGGTGGGAATTCATGAGAATTCATTGCGTTTATCGGTGTTTGACAACCGATGATGACGGATCCAAGAGGATCGTATTCGCGAGTTTAGATTGGTTTCCTCCCTTCGTTGGATCCGTGTAGGGACTTCCTGGTTGAGATAGCCAGCCTGACAGAGGGCTCCCATCCTTAGGTGCTACCGATTTGTGAGGATGTACTGATCATGGGAGTATACTAGGTAGGGGCTTCCATAGATACGGGCTACCGATGGACCAAGGGCGTAGAAACAATCTAGATTCTTTCCCAAGAACCCATGTCACCCCGAGGAGGGGGTGAGGGTGAGGGTGTTGTGGGACGGTGTTGGTTCGATCTGCCAGTTTGTGCAATTTCCCAAGATCCTATGTCACCCCTCGGGGTGAGGGTGAGGGTATTGTTCCCAAGATCCTATGTCACTCGTCGGGGTGAGGGTGAGGGTATTGCTCCCAAGATCCTATGTCACCCGTCGGAGTGAGGGTGAGGGTGTTGGCGTGAGTGGGGTGAGCTCGAGTTGATACTCGACCCATCAGCTTGTATAGATGGTTTTCCCGTGGGGTTCGCGTTGCGAACATGTAAAGGTTCCTCCCAATATCGTCGTACACCGGGGTCCCGACGTGGAAGCTGCCCTGACAGAGGACTCCCACTTGTAGGTACTCCCGATGCATTCGGCAGATGTACTGATCAGGGGAGTGTACCAGGTGAGGCTACACGAGGGTGGACCACCAGACGATATTGCGAGCATGAATTATCGTTCTCCCCTTCGCCGGATCCATGTGGATGCTTCCTAGGTACGAGCTGCCCTAGGTGGACCCCCACCTGTAGGTACCATCGACGCTGTCGACAGTGTAGTGACCGTGGCCGGCTCCAAGTAGAGGCTGCCCGGGAGAGCGCTACCGGATGACGAACGGTGTAGAATAGCAAGTTTTGTCCTTCAAGTCCCTAGACTTACCCCTGTGGGGGCTAGGGCGAGGGCAGGGTATGGTCGCACCGCCGTGTGACCTTGTTAACCGTTAGGTTTCTACCCCCCTGGCTTTCCTTGACAGGAGATTGCCTTGTATTGAATGTTATGGTTGGTGTTTGGTTTCTGACCACTCACTGAGCTTGTAGCTCACCCCTCGCTTATGTTTTTCCCCAGTTGACGCTGAGTCGGATCCAAGAGAAGAGCTCCCCTGGCGCAATATGAGTAGGAGACCCGCGTTCGCGTTGGATGTCTTGCGAGTCAGAGGCTATCAGCATTCCATTTTCATTGTATGTATTATGCTTGTGCTTGTGCACGGTATGTGGACAGTTGATGTCTGTTGTTGTGTATATTGGCTCTCACAGGACAATTGATTGTGTACTCTAGTCTGTAATATGTCTTTGAATTACAGACTTAGTCGTTTGAGCTTCCGCTATTTGTATATATTTGATGTCAATTACTTGTTTATTGCCTTTTGTCTTGTGGAGTATTTATTTGATCTCGGGTATGGATTACTGATATCAATTATATATTTACCACGTCTCGGGGACGGCCGCCATGGGGCGTGACAAAAATAACATCCACGTCGTGTTTGGATCGAAAAAATCAACTTCAGTCGAAAAATTGAAGTTTGGTTCGAAAATCGCGTATCGCTTTGAAGGAATTGGGTTTCATTCGAAAAAGTTAGTTTGCACCAATGAAACGCTGCTCGAGTAAAAATAAAAGGTGTCTGGGTCAAAAAATGTGTTTTGGGTCGTGCCTAGGTCGAAAAATACCGTTTGGGCCGAAATAATGGTGTGTGGGTCGAGTTAGGGCCGAGAAATGTATTTTACGTCGGTAAATGCAGTTTGGGTTTGTGAAAATGTTGTTCGGGTCTAAAAATGATCTTTGGGTGGAAAAATGCCGTTTGAGTTGAAAAAATGTTGTTTCGGTTGTGAAATGTTTTTTGGGTTTAAAAATAATGTTTGGGTAGAAAAATGGTGTTTGGGTTCAAAAAATTTGGTTTGGGTCGAAATGTGCTGTTTGCGTTGAAAAAGCGCTGTTTGGGTCATGTTTTGATCGAAAGATGATTTTTATGTTTGGGTTGTAGAAAAATGTAGTTTGGGTTAAAAAATGTCGTTTGGGTCTAAAATTGTTGTTTGGATAGAAAAATGATTTTTGTGGTCTGGAATGTGCTCTTTTGCTCGATTTGGGTTTCAAAATGCTGTTCGTATTAGAAAATGCTGTTTTGGTAAAAAAAATGGTATTTGGGTCGTGGTTTACTCCAAAAATGCTGTATGGGTTGTAAAATGATGTTCGGGTCGACGGAATGCTGTTTGGGTCGAAAAATGATTTTCTGACCGGAAAAGTGCTGCTTGGGTCAAAGAAAATGTTGTTCGGGTAAAAAAAAAGATATTTGCGTTGAAATCATTGTTTTTAGCCGAAAAACGTTGTTCGGGTCTGAAAATGACGTTGGAGTAAAAACAAAATGTTGTCTGCGTCAAAATATTACATTTTGTTTTAGACGGAAAAAAAATTGATTTTTGGGTATATTTGGGTCGAAAAATTATGTTTGGTCCGAGAAATGCTATTTGAGAGACGAAACGCAGTTTGGGTTGAGAAATGTTGTTTCGGTCTCAGAAAGATGTTTTGGGTCAGCAATTATATTTTGGGTCGAAATGTGCAGTTTGGGTTGAAAAAGTGCAGTTTTCGTTGTCTTTGGATCGAAAAATGCTTTCAGCATCGAAAATTGCCTTTTGGGTGGAGGAATCTTGTTCGCGTGAAAAAATGATGTTTGGGTCAAAAAAATCTTCCTTGGGATGAAATATCCTGTTTAGGGCGAAAAGTAATGTCTGGGTCGTGTTTGGATCGAAAAAATCAATTTTAGTCGAAAAAATGAGGTTTGGGTCGAAAATCGCGTATCACGTTGAAGGAATTGGGTTTCGTTCAAAAAACTTAGTTTGCATCAAAGAAACGCTGCTCGGGTAAAAATAAAAGGTGTCTGGGTCAAAAAATGTGTTTTGGGTCGTGCTTGTTTTATATGTGTCACTTTTTAGCCTATGGGTAACCTTGGGTCATTTCTGGCCATTTTCGAAATTTTCTTTTTTCGATCGGAGCCGCTAAAATTTTGGCTTTTTACCATCTGCGTGAGCTTGAGTACTCCGATTGAAAATCTAACTGCATATTATGGGTCCTGGTACTATTATGTACTACCCATAAAAATTTCATTGAATTCTGGTAACATTTGGAAAATTATGCAGTTCTGAACTGTATCCGGATTTCGATCGTTACTGGTTTTATTGGAGGAATAGTGTTGTGATATTTTGGTGAATGAGATCACCCTTGGTAACCTCACCTCCTCTTGCTTAGTGATGAAGGAAACACTTGGTCTTTTGATGTGTGAGTTGGTGACTTTAGGCTTAAACATACCCCCCTTTTCTCCCCTTCTCCTCACCCCCCCCCCCAAGTGTGAGTTTTACTCACTTTCTCTCCTCTCTCTCCCTCTCAACGTATCCTATCCAGCCCTTTATGTGTGTGTGTGTGTGTGTGTGTGTGAGCTTTGTTTGGAAAAATCAAGAGAAGAAGATTGTCACGCCCCAGGGCGGCCGTCCCCGAGACGTGGCAAATATATAAATGATATCAGTAATCCATACACGAGGTCAAATAAATACTCCACAATAGTAAAGGCAATACACAAGTAACTGACATCAAATATATACAAAAAGCGGAAGCTCAAATGACTAAGTCTGTAATTCAAAGACATATTACAGACTAGAGTACACAATCAACTGTCCTGTGAGAGCCAATATATACAATAACAGACATCAACAGTCTACATACCGTGCGCAAGCACAAGTATAATACATACAATGAAAAGGGAATGCTGATAGCCTCCGACTCGCAAGACATCCAACGCGAACGCAGGTCTCCTACTCGGATGGCGCCAGGGGAGCTCTTCTCTTGGATCCGACTCAGCGTCAACTGGGGAAAAACATAAGCGAGGGGTGAGCTACAAGCTCAGTGAGTGGTCAGAAACCAAACACCAACACCAACATTCGATCCTAAGGCAATCACCTATCAAGGAAACCATGGGTAGAAACCCAACGGTTAACAAGGTCACACGGCGGTGCAACCATACCCTGCCCTCGCCCTAGCCCCCACAGGGGTGAGTCTAGGGACTCGAAGGACAACTTGCTATTCTACACTGTTCGTCATCCGGTAGCGCTCTCCCAGGCAGCCTCTACCTGGAGCCGGCCACGGTCAGTACACTGTCGAGCGCATCGATGGTACTTACAGGTGGGGGTCCACCCAGGGCGGCTCGTACCTAGGAAGCATCCACACGGATCCGGCGAAGGGAGAACGATAATTCAGGCTTGCAACATCGTCCGGTGGTCCACCCTCGTGTAGCCTCACCTGGTACACTCCCCTGATCAGTACATCTGCCGAACGCATCGGGAGTACCTACAAGTGGGAGTCCTCTGTCAGGGCAGCTTCTACGTCGGGACCCCGGTATACGACGATATTGGGAGGAAACACTACTTGTTCGCAGCGCGAACCCTATGGAAAGCCAATCACTCAAGCTGGTGGGTCAAGTATCAACTCGAGCCCACAACACTCACACCAACACCCTCACCTCCGAAGGGTGACCTAGGTTGTCGGAAGTAACTGTACCAATCCCTCACCTTCACCCCAAAAGGGGTGACCCAGTCTCTTGGGAAGAGACTAGATCGTTTCTAAGCCCTTGGTCCACCGGTAGCCCTTTCCCCGGGTAGCCTCTGCCTGACATACTCCCACGATCAGTACACTGTCGACCACAGCGATGGTACCTACAGATGGGAGCCCGGTGCCAAGACAGCAATGGTACGCCGAGAAGTTCCTACACGGATCCAACGAAGGGGAAAAACGATAACTCATGCTCGCAGCGCAAACCCCACGGGAAAACCATCTATACAAACTGACGGGTCGAGTATCAACGCGACCCCACCCTACTCACGCCAACACCCTCACCCTCACCCCGACGGGTGACATAGGATCTTGGGGAAGAGGTCGATTGTTCTAAGCCCTTGGTCCACCGGTAGCCCTTTCCCCGGGTAGCCTCTACCTGACATACTCCCACGAATGGGAGCCCGGTGCCAGGACAGCGTTTCCAACGCCGGGAAGTTCCTACACGGATCCAACGAAGGGGAAAAACAATCTACGCTCGCGAATACGATCCTCTTGGATCCGTCATCATCGGTCATCAAACACCGATAGCGCAATGAATTCTCATGAATTCCCTCCAGGGCGCATAACTCAGATGCGGGGAAGACATTAATTATAAGTGTCAAAACCATGGTATGACCCACAAGAGGTCATACACTTGTCTAATACATTAGACAAGAATCATGGTCATATCGGCATATATATATATATGCAATTAACTACCCAATGATGGCCTACTTAAACATGCATACATGGCATCAAACAGATAAACACACACAAATTACAACCTATTATACGTTGGATAAAACCAACCTAGAAGGGAAGGGTTAAGCGCGATCTGCGCAACAACAGGTGCATGCCAATAATTCCAAGCAAACCCGAGTCAAGTAGGAACTACATCTACTCACTCGGTTCGCGAAGAGAAGGAGGGCGAGGGAGAGGGAATGCCTCATCCTCTCTCGAGCTGGTCATAGTTTTGCCCCAACAGATGGGTGCAACAACTATACCACACCCTCGAGTCCTAAATCGGAGGAATATTACGCATACACCCGTTATTAACCCAAGTTAGACATGCTTGATAAATAGGGGTAGTCATTCAATCAAAATTACCTAAGTCATGCCATATTCTATACAATACATAGGCAAGTATAAGGTAGAATAGGGGTTCTACACAATATACGAGCTATACAACCTAGCATGCATAATATCTAGCATATTTAGGGTGCAAATAAAGCCCCATGGAAGCGCGAAACACGACTACGTGCATCGAACGCTCCCGGAAGGGTTGGAATCAAACCACTCACCGATACCCGAGTCGTCGCGCATCCCAACCGACGAGGTCTGCAAGCCAAGGGTACCAAAAGGGTGAGTAAAATCATATACAAACATATAAAACAATTAGGGATGCCTAAGACATAGACATCCACGCATACGGGCTCGAACGCACGCACGCATGCACGCACGCACGCGTGCCCGAGCCCCCCGGACACCCACCCGAGGGTGCCGACCCTCAGCACGGCCAAACCGGCCTCGGGCAGCACCATACGCACCCCGGGGAGCCCCGGGCGCAGCCCCGGGCACCCCTGCGCGCGCACGCCGCGCGCCCCGCGCGCAGCGCGCCCTCCGCGCGCAGACACGCGCGCGCTCGCGCGCGACCCCGCGTGCACCTCGCGCGACCCCCCGCGCACACCACCGCGCGCTACCGAGCGCTCCCGCGCGCCCGCACCAGCGCGCACGACCCGCGCGCGTACCCGCGCGCGCCCGCGCGCTTCACCCGCGCGATACACCTCCGCGCGCGCCCGCGCGCGCGCGCGCGCGTGCAGACCCGCGCGCCCAGCCCCAAAACACTCCCCCATGTCCCCCACATGCACCCAAACCCAAACACTACCCATGCATGCCCTCCCAAGCACCCATACAAGCATGAAAACCAAATAAAGAAGAGGGAAAACTCACCCAAATGAGAGGGGGAGCGTAGGGGGAGGTGTAGGGGCTCGCAAGCGCACCCTTGGCCACCTCGTCCGCCACCACCGCTTCCACCACCTCCATCTTGCTTCCCATCCTTCTTCTTCTTCACTTGGGCATTTCAACAAACACCTAGGGTGCTATTGGTTAGAGAGGGGAAGGAAGGGGCAGAAGATGGGGGAAGAGAGAATAGAACAACAACAACAACACCACCACCTCTAACATACCTTCTTTTGATCTTCTTCTCCATCATCTTCATTTCCTCCACCAAATACACACCACCACACACAAAACAAGGGCTGGACCAGAGTGAAAAAGAGGGGAAAAACTCAGCCAAAGTCGTGCACAAGGGGCTCTTAAATAGGTAAAAGAGAAGTGAAAGACCGAGCTGTCCTCGGACTAAAATCTCTGCGCAGCCTTCACTTAAACGACCATAACTTCCTCAATACAGCTCAGAATTGCACGATTCCAGTGGCATTGGAAAGATAAGACGATTATCTACAACTTTCATGTTTACACCTAGATCAAATAACCCCTCGAACTATTCCCAAATCTAGGCTAAACATCTTACAGGGCTGCAGCCTGGATTTCCTCAACTTCGGGGTATACATGGAAAAATACCCATAACTTTTAATATACTAATCCAGTTGATCCAATTCCACTTCTATATGGAAGCTATATCAAAACTGGACATCTCGTAATAATATCGGATTTTTACCTCATCATCTTGGATTTTAACAAAATCAAATCCGAATACCAATTCAAAACTGCACAATTCCAAAAATGTTATCGGAATTAAATGAAAATTTTATGGGCAGTATTAAACAATACCAGGACCCATAATATGCAGTTATATCTTCAATCAGAGTCCTTAAACCCCAGAAGGTAGCTAAAAATCAAAATTTTAGCGACTCCGATCGAAATTAGGACTCTAAATGACACAGGTCTAACAAAGATGAAGAAGGAACACTAGGTGTGAAAGGTGAGGATTCTTGTTGTTGTTGTTGTTGTTCCCCCTCTCTTAGGCCCCTCTCAAGATCCCATTACCCCTGTTTTTTTCAGCCAAGAAGGGCTGTTGGAGAGGCTGAGGAGGTGGTGGTAGTGGTGGTAGGGGTTGTGTTGGTCGCGGGCGCATCGGAGGGCACCGGATCTCCCCCATTCACTCCCCTCTCTTGGTAAGCTCTCACCCTTCTTTTTTTCTGATTTTCTGGGCTTGGGTGGGTGTTAGGGGACCTTGCACACCTTGTGCATGTGTTTGGGTGTGTATGGGGTGAGGGAGAGTGGGTTTGGGAAGCTGGGCGTGCGCGCGCAGGAGGACCCAGACGGGTTTGTCAGGCGCGCAGGCGCGTGCGTGCGCGTGCGCGCGGGTGCGCAAGCGAGTACAGGCGCCGGTTTGGGCCGGGAGCGGTGCGCGCGCGCAGTGCGGGCGGGCGCGCGCGGGGTGTGAGTGGGCAGGCGCAGAGCGCGCGAATGGGTGCGCGTGTGCGGGCGCGTGCCTGGGCGCGGGGGCAGCGCGTGGTCGGGCGCGGGAGCGCGTGCACGTGTGCGTGCACGTGCGCGTGTGTGCAGAAGCCACGCGTGCGGCTGCCCGGGGGCTCGGGTAGGTGTCGGGGCGCTCGGATATGCGTGCGTACGTGCGTACTTGCATGTGCGCGAGCCCGTATGCATGCATATCTAAGCCTTTGGCTTTTTTAGGTAATTTTAAGTGTTTTTATGTGGTTATACTCACCATCTTTGATGCCCATGTCGTGCAGATCTTGGCGAACGGTCACGCATCGACTCGGGTTGTGGTGAGTGGGTCGATCCAACCCAGTTGGAAGCCGTTCGATGCACGTAGACGTGCACCGGCCTCCCCTGGGGCACCATAACTGCATATTAATCTTATTTTGTATTTATATGTTATTGCATGCCTTGCTAGATTGCATCCATGCCATATTAGGCATAATATGCTAAAGACTGTACATTCTAGTACCATGTGTAGGAGCCCATACATGCCTAGATGCCACGCTCCATGTTAGCATATCCTCGATCCATGCATGTTCACATCTAGTTTAACTTAGATTAAACCTATATGAATATGCATTGGATAAGCATGCCTTGGGAATATTGTACCTTGTTATTATATTATTACATGCTTCCATAATTATTTCAATGATTAATTCTTTAAGTGTATATTTAATTCCTATCTTCCTACTCGGGATTAAGGGACTTTGGGAAGTTACTAGTGAGACTCCCAAGGGGTTGTCGGGGTATCCTATATCGGGACCTCAAGGTGCCCTCCCAAGGGGTTCTTTCCCCCAAGCAGAGTATATCTGGAATAATTATTCATTAAATTATACGTTGTATATTTATTTATACCTGTATGAGCCATGAATCTTGTCTAAATGAGTTTAGACAAGTGTATGACCTATTAGGGGGTCATACCATGGCATAGTCATTACGAATGATAGAATTTCCCCGCATCAGATTATGCGCCCTTGAGGGAATTCTTGAGAATTCGTTACCGTACCGGTGCGTAGTCACCGATGACGACGGATCCAAAGGGGATCATGTTCGCGCGAGTAGATTGGTTTCTTTCCTTCGTTGGATCCGCGTAAGGACTTCCTGGTTGAGACAGCCGGCCTGACAGAGGGCTCCCATCCGTAGGTGCTGCCGATTTGTGAGGATGTGCTGATCATGGGAGTATACCAGGTATGGGCTTCCCTGGATAAGGGCTACCGGTGGACCAAGGGTGTAGAAACAATCTAAATTCCTCCCAAGAGCCTATGTCACCCCGAGGAGGGGGTGAGGGTGAGGGTGTAGTGGATCAGCGTTGGTTTGATCTGCGAGTTGTGCAATTTCCCAAAGCCTAGGTCATCCCTAAGGAGGGTGAGGGTATTGCTCCCTAACGTCCTATGTCCCCCTGTGGGGGTGAGGGTGCGGGAGTGGTGGGCTCGGGTTGATACTCGACCCACCAGCTTAAGCAGTTGATTCCATCTGTTGGAACCTAAATTACTTGAAACGATTTGTATGAGTTGTGATGCATGGGTCGTTCCATTCATTGAGCGTGTGGCTCACCCCTCGCATATGTTTTCCTCCAGTTGACGCTGAGTCGGATCCAAGAGAAGAGCTCCCCTTGGCACAGTACGAGTAGAAGACCTGCGTTCGCGTTGGATGTCATGCGAGTGAGAGGCCATCAGCATTCCCTTTTTCTTGTTTGTATTATACTAGTGCTTGTGCACGGTATGTGGATTATTGATGTCTTTTGTTGTATATATATTGGCTCTCACAGGACAGTTGATTGTGTACTCCAGTCTGTAAATATGTCTTTGAATTACAGACTTAGTCGTTTGAACTTCCGCTATTTGTATATATTTGATGTCAGTTATTTGGTTATTGCTTTAGTGTCGTTGATGTTGTGGAGTCCTTATTTGATCTCGTGTATGGATTGCTGATATCATTTATATGTTTGCCATGTCTCGAGGACGGCCGCCCTGGGGCGTGACAGTGCTTGGGTCGAAAAATACCGTTTGGGCCGAAATAATGGTGTTTGGGTCGAGTTAGGGTCGAGAAATATATTTTACGTCGATAAATGCAGTTTGGGTTTGGGGAAATGTTGTTCGGGTCTAAAAATGATCTTTGGGTGGAAAAATGTCGTTTGGGTTGAAAAAATGTTGTTTCGGTTGTGAATTGTTTTTTGGGTTTGAAAATAATGTTCGGGTAGAAAAATGGTGTTTGGGTTCAAAAAATTTGGATTCGGTTGAAATGTGTTGTTTGCGTTGAAAAAGCGTTGTTTGGGTCGTGTTTCGATCGAAAGATGATTTTTATGTTTGGGTTGTAGAAAAATGCAGTTTGGGTTGAAAAATGTAGTTTGGGTCTAAAATTGTTGTTTGGATAGAAAAATTGCTGCTTGGAGTGCAAATAATGTTTTTTGCTCGAAAAAATGATGTTGGAGTTCAGAAAAGGCTATTTTGGTTGTAAAAATTATGTTTGTGTCATTTTTTAGTCGAAAATGCGATTTGGGCCAAAATATCCAGTTTGTTCCTGAAAATGTTGTTTGGCTTGAAAATAAGTTGTTCGGGGCGTGTTCCAGACGAAAAGAGCTGTCTTGGTTGGAAAATGATGTTCAGGCTCACGAAATCCTGTTTTTTGGTGGAAAAATTCTTTTCTGGTTTAGAATTTGCTCTTTTGCTCGAAAAATGATGTTTAGGTCGTTTTTGCGTCGATGACGCGATTTGGGTTTCAAAATGTGTTCGTATTAGAAAATGCTGTTTTGGTCGAAAAAATGGTATTTGGGTCATGGTTTACTCCAAAAATGCTGTCTGGGTTGTAAAATGATGTTCGGGTCGACAGAATGTTCTTTGGGTCGAAAAATGATTTTCTGACCGGAAAAGTGTTGCTAGGGTCAAAGAAAATGTTGTTCGGGTAAAAAAAAGATATTTGGGTTGAAAATCATTGTTTTTAGCCGAAAAACGCTGTTCGGGTCTGAAAATGACGTTGGAGTAAAAACAAAATGCTGTCTGTGTCAAAATATTACATTTCGCTTGAGAACATGGTGTTTTAGACGGAAAAAAAATTGATTTTTGGGTATATTTGGGTCGAGAAATGCTATTTGGCCGACGAAACAAAGTATGGGTTGAGAAATGTTGTTTCGGTCTCAGAATGACGTTTTGGGTCAACAATTATATTTTGGGTTGAAATATGCAGTTTGGGTTGAAAAAGTGCAGTTTTGGTTGTGTTTGGATCGAAAAATGCTTTCCTCATCGAAAATTGCCTTTTGGGTAGAGAAATCTTGTTTGCGTGAAAAAATGCTATTTGGGTCAAAAAAATCATCCTTGGGATGAAATGTCTTGTTTAGGGCAAAAAATAACGTCCGCGTCGTATTTGGATCGAAAATATCAATTTCAGTCGAAAAAATGAGGTTTCGGTCGAAAATCGCGTATCGCGTTGAAGGAATTGAGTTTCGTTCGAAAATTTTAGTTTGCATCAAAGAAACGTTGCTCGGGTAAAAATAAAAGGTGTCTGGGTGAAAAAATATGTTTTGGGTCGTGCCTGGGTCGAAAAATACCGTTTGGGCCAAAATAATGGTGTTTGGGTCAAGTTAGGGTCGACAAATGTATTTTACGTCGATAAATGCAGTTTGGGTTTGGGGAAATGTTGATCGTGTCTAAAAATAATCTTTGGATGGAAAAATGTCGTTTGGGTTGAAAAAATGTTGTTTCAGTTGTGAATTGTTTTTTGGGTTTAAAAATAATGTTCGGGTAGAAAAATGGTGTTTGGGTTCAAAAAATTTTGTTTGCGTCGAAATGTGGTGTTTGCGTTGAAAAAGCGATGTTTGGGTCGTGTTTCGATCAAAAGATGATTTTTATGTATGGGTTGTAGAAAAATGCAGTTTGGGTTGAAAAATGTCGTTTGGGTTTAAAATTGTTGTTTGGATAGAAAAATTGCTTCTTGGAGTGCAGAAAATGTTTTTTGCTCGAAAAAATGTTGGAGTTCAGAAAAGGCTGTTTTGGTCGTAAAAATTATGTTTGTGTCATTTTTGGGTCGAAAATGCAATTTGGGCCACAATATCTGGTTTGTTCCCGAAAATGTTGTTTGGCTTGAAAATAAGGTGTTCTGGTCGTGTTCCAGTCGAAAAGAGTTGTCTTGGTTGAAAAATGATGTTCAGGCTGACGAAATGCTGTTTGGGTGGAAAAATTCTTTTCTGGTCTGGAATGTGCTCTTTTGCTCGAAAAAATGATATTTAGGTCGTTTTTGCGTCGATGATGCGATTTGGGTTTCAAAATGATGTTCGTATTAGAAAATGTTGTTTTGGTCGAAAAAATGGTATTTGGGTCGTGGTTTACTCCAATAATGCTGTTTGGGTTGTAAAATGATGTTCGGGTCGACGGAATGCTGTTTGGGTCGAAAAACGATTTTTTGACTGGAAAAGTGCTGCTTTGGTCAAAGGAAATGTTGTTCGGGTAAAAAAAAAGATATCTGCGTTGAAAATCATTGTTTTAGCTGAAAAACGCTGTTCGGGTATGAAAATGACGTTGGAGTAAAAACAAAATGCTGTCTGCGTCAAAATATTACATTTCACTTGAGAACATGGTGTTTTAGACGGAAAAAAAAATTGGTTTTTGGGTATATTTGGGTCGAAAAATTATATTTGGTCCGAAAAATGATATTTTGTAACGCCCTCGAACCCACGACTCCGTTTTGAAGCACGAAGTCCAGTTGCTTTACCTTATGTCTTCGAATCTCAGAGTCCTATTTTTTTCTTCCTTTGTCCAGATATATAATAAAATAATGCTAAGATCAACTTCATTATTGAGAATAATATAACATCAAATATTCCACAATATTTCCAATTTGATATGGATATAACTTATACAAAATTACACAACTTGATACAAATATGGTTACTAGGGAGATGGGCCAACTACATGCCAAATAAATGATCAACACCTTCTACATGAGTCTAGTGCTCCGAAAATCATTATACGAACTTCAACCTCAAATGCCTTAACGAGATCGACGACCATCAACAACTAATCTGAAAGGTTGAGAAAATGAGGGGTGAGCTACCACACGCTCAGTGAATGGACAATTATATATTGGGTTGAAATATGCAGTTTGGGTTGAAAAAGTGCAGTTTTGGTTGTGTTTGGATCGAAAAATGCTTTCCGCATCGAAAATTGCCTTTTGGGTAGAGGAATCTTGTTCGCGTGAAAAAATGCTATTTGGGTCAAAAAAATCTTCCTCGGGATGAAATGTCTTGTTAGGGCGAAAAATAACGTCCGCGTCGTGTTTGGATCGAAAATATCAATTTCAGTCGAAAAAATGAGGTTTGGGTCAAAAATCGCATATCGCGTTGAAGGAATTGGGTTTCGTTCGAAAAATTTAGTTTGCATCAAAGAAATGCTGATCGGGTAAATATAAAAGGTGTCTGGGTCAAAAAATGTGTTTTGGGTCGTGCCTGGGTCGAAAAATACCGTTTGGGCCGAAATAATGGTGTTTGGGTCGAGTTAGGGTCGAGAAATGTATTTTACGTCGAAAAATGCAGTTTGGTTTTGGGGAAATGTTTTTCGGGTCTAAAAATGATCTTTGGGTGGAAAAATGCCGTTTGGGTCGAAAAAATGATGTTTCGGTTGTGAATTGTTTTTTGGGTTTAAAAATATTGTTCGGGTAGAAAAATGGTGTTTGGGTTCAAAAAATTTGGTTTGGGTTGATGTCACGCCCCAGGGCGGCCGTCCCCGAGACGTGGCAAATATATAAATGATATCAGTAATCCATACACGAGGTCAAATAAATACTCCACAAGAGAAAATGCAATAAACAAGTAACTGACATCAAATATATACAAATGGCGGAAGCTCAAACGACTAAGTCTGTAATTCAAAGACATATTACAGACTAGAGTACACAATCAACTATCCTGTGAGAGCCAATATATACAATAACAGACATCAACAGTCTACATACCGTGCACAAGCACAAGTATAATACATACAATGAAAAGGGAATGCCGATAGCCTCTCACTCGCAAGACATCCAACGCGAACGCGGGTCTCCTACTCGTATTGCGCCAGGGGAGCTCTTCTCTTGGATCCGACTCAGCGTCAATTGGGGAAAAACATAAGCGAGGGGTGAGCTACAAGCTCAGTGAGTGGTCAGAAACCAAACATCAACCATAACATTGAATACAAGGCAATCTCCAGTCAAGGAAAGCCAGGGGGGGTAGAAACCTAACGGTTAACAAGATCACACGGCGGTGCGACCATACCCTGCCCTCGCCCTAGCCCCCACAGGGGTAAGTCTAGGGACTTGAAGGACAAAACTTGCTGCTCTACACCGTTCGTCATCCGGTAGCGCTCTCCCGGACAGCCTCTACCTGGAGCCGGCCACGGTCAGTATACTGTCGACAGCGTCGATGGTACCTAGAGGTGGGGGTCCACCCAGGGCGGCTCGTACCTAGGAAGCATCCACACGGATCCGGCGAAGGGGAGAACGATAATTCATACTCGCAATATCGTCTGGTGGTCCACCCTCGTGTAGCCTCACCTGGTACACTCCCCTGATCAGTACATCTGCCGAATGCATCGGGAGTACCTACAAGTGGGAGTCCTCTGTCAGGGCAGCTTCCACGTCGGGACCCCGGTGTACGACGATATTGGGAGGAACCTTTACATGTTCGCAACGCGAACCCCACGGGAAAACCATCTATACAAACTGATGGGTCGAATATCAACTCGAGCCCACCCCACTCACGCCAACACCCTCACCCTCACCCCCTCCTCGGGGTGACATGGGTTCTTGGGAAAGAATCTAGATTGTTTCTACGCCCTTGGTCCACCGGTAGCCCGTATCCAGGGAAGCCCCTACCTGGTATACTCCCATGATCAGTACATCCTCACAAATCGGTAGTACCTACGGATGGGAGCCCTCTGTCAGGCTGGCTGTCTCAACCAGGAAGTCCCTACACGGATCCAACGAAGGGAGGAAACCAATCTAAACTCGTGAATACGATCCTCTTAGATACGTCATCATCGGTTGTCAAACACCAATAAACGCAATGAATTCTCATGAATTCCCACCAGGGCGCATAACTCAGATGCGGGGAAGGCGTTTTATTCTAAGTATCAAAGCCATGGTATGACCCCATAGGAGACGTCATACACTTGTCTAATCTCAGTAGACAAGGCT
>JAUJYO010000679.1:0-26116 GCA_030737845.1 Acorus calamus
TCGTGTTTCGATCGAAAGATGATTTTTATGTTTGGGTTGTAGAAAAATGAAGTTTGGGTCTAAAAATGTCGTTTGGGTCTAAAATGGTTGTTTGCATAGAAAAATTGCTGCTTGGAGTGCAAAAATGTGTTTTGCTCGAAAAAAGGATGTTGGGGTTCAGAAAAGCCTGTTTTGGTCGTAAAATTTATGTTTGTGTCATTTTTTGGTCGAAAATGCGATTTGGGCCACAATATCCGGTTTCTTCCCGAAGATGCTATTTGGCATGAAAATAGGGTGTTCGGGTCGTGTTCTAGTCGAAAAGTGCTGTCTTGGATGGAAAATGTGTTAGACCTGTGTCATTTAGAGTCCTAATTTCTATCGGAGTCACTAAAATTTTTGCTTTTTAGCTACCTTCTGGGGTTTAAGGACTCTGATTGAAGATATAACTGCATATTTTGGGTCCTGGTACTGTTTAGTACTGCCTATAAAATTTTCGTTTAATTCCGATAACGTTTTTGGAATTATGCAGTTTTGGATTGGGCATTCGGATTTGATTTTATTAAAATCCAAGATGATGAGGTAAAAATCTGATATTTTTACGAGATGTTCAGTTTTGAGATAGCTTCCATATAGAAGTGGAATTGGATCAACTGGATTCGTATATTAAAAGTTATGGGTATTTTTCCATGTATACCCCGAAGTTGAGAAATCCAGGCAGCAGCCCTGTAAGATGTTTAGCCTAGATTTTGAAATAGCTGGAGAGGTTATTTGATCTGGGTGTAAACATGAAATTTGTAGATAATCGTCTTATCTTTCAAATGTCACTGGAATCATGCAATTCGGAGCTGTATTCAAGAAGTTATGGTCATTTAAGTGAAGGCTGCGCAGAGTTTTTAGTCCGAGGACGACTTAGTCTTTCAGCCCGACCATGCCTATAAATACCCCCAAAAATGCACGACTTTGGCTGAGTTTTTCCCCTCTTTTTCACTCTGGTCCAGCCCTTTTTATTTGTGTGTTTGGGGTGGAGGAAAGGTTGGTGTTGGAACAAGAAGAGGATGGATGAAGGAGGAAGTGAAGGTGAGTGTGTATTCTTGTTGTATTTGTTTCCCCTCTCTCTAGTTTCTCCCCCCTCATGTTTGCCCTCCCCTTTATATAAACAGCCCACCATGTGTTTGTTGATATGCTTGAGTGAAGAAGAAGAAGCAAGGGAAGCTAGATGGAGGTGGTGGTAGCGGTGGTGGCGGTCGAGGTGGTCAAGGGTGCGCTTACGAACCCCTACATCTCCCCCTACGCTCCCCTCTCATTTGGGTGAGTTTTCCTCCTCTTTAATTGGTTTTTGGGCATGCTAGGGTGCTTGGAGAGGGCTTGCATGGGTGGTGTTTGGGTTTGGATGCATGTGGGGGGCTGGGGAGGGATGATGGACGGCTGGGCGCGCGCGCGGGGCCGTCCGCGCGCGTGCGCGCGGGTGCTGTCGGGCGCGCGCGGGTGTCTGCGCAGAGGGCTGGCGGGGTGCACGGTGCGTGCGGGTCTTGCGCGCGAGTGCGCGCGGGCGCGCGCGGGCATGGCGGGAGCGCGCGGGGCGCGCGGGCGGTGCGCGCGCGCGCGCGAGCGTGCGCGTGCGCGCGGATGGGGTCCTGGGCGCGCGGGCAGCGCGTCCGGGTGCGCGGCAGGGCGCGGGGCAGTGCGCCGGCGGGCGCGGTTGCGCGTGCGTGCGTACAAGCGCGTGCGTACGCGTGCGGGACCACGCGTGCGGTTTCCCGGGGGCTCGGGGGGGGTGTCCGGGGGCTCGAGCACGCGTGCGTGCGTGAATGCATGCGTGCGTTCGAGCCCGTATGCGTGGATGTCCAATCTTAGGCATCCCTATTTGATTTTTTATATGTTTGTATGTGATTTTACTCACCATTTTGGTACCCTTGGCTTGCAGACCTCGTTGGTTGGGATGCGCGACGACTCGGGTATCGGTGAGTGGTTTGATTACAACCCTTCCGGGAGCGCTCGAGGCACGTAGTCGTGCTTCGCGCTTCCATGGGGCTTTAATTGCACCCTAAATATGTTAGATATCATGCATGCTAGGTAGTATAGCTCGTATATTGTGTAGAACCCATATTCTACCTTATACTTGCCTATGTATTGTATAGAATATGGCATGACTTAGGTATTTTGTTTGAATTACTACCCGTATTATTAATTGAACATATCCTCCATGTTTAACTTGGGTTAATAACGGGGTGTATGCGTAATAATCCCGATTTAGTACTCGAGGGTGTGGTATAGTTGTTGCACCCATCTTGTTGGGGCAAAACTATGACCAGCTTCGAGAGGGGATGAGGCATTCCCTCTCTCTCGCCCTCCCTCCTTTCGTGAACCGAGTGAGTAGATGTAGTTCCTACTTGACTCGGGTTTGCTTGGAATTATTAGCATACACCTATTGTCGCGCAGATCGCGCTTAACCCTCCCCTTTGAGTTGGTGATACCCAACGCCTGCTTAAGTCGTACTTATGTGATTGAATGTTTATTATGCCCTCGTATGCATGTTTAAATAAGTTATCCCTGGGTAATTAATTGCATATTCTGTATATGCCTATTTGGGCCATGAACCTTGTTTAATGAGATTAGACAAGTGTATGACCTCCTATGGGGTCATACCATGCCTTTGACACTTAGAATAAAATGTCTTCCCCGCATCTGAGTTATGCACCCTGGAGGGAATTCATGAGAATTCATTGCGCTTATCGGTGTTTGATAACCGATGATGACGGATCCATAGGGATCGTATTCGCGAGTGTCGAGTGTTCTTTCCTTCGTTGGCTCCGAGTAGAGACTGCCCGGCGTAGTAAAGTCCGGTGGAGATCTCCCAGATACTACTCATGACGCGTGTTGGTGTGCCCATACAGCTGAGGTAGCGGTCTTGGGAGACTAGTCCGGTAGAGGCCTGAACCCTGTGCACGAGGTAGTAGAGGCCACACCGGGAGAGACTACCGGAAGACGAGTGGAGTAGAACAATCGACCTCTTCCCCAAGAGCCTATGTCACCCCGAGGAGGGGGTGAGGGTGAGGGTGTGGTGGGTCGGCGTTGGTTCGATCTGCCAGTTCGTGTAATTTCCCAAGATCCTATGTCACCCGTCGGAGTGAGGGTGAGGGTATTGTCCCAAGATCCTATGTCACCCGTCGGAGTGAGGGTGAGGGTATTGCTCCCAAGATCCTATGTCACCCATCGGGGTGAGGGTGAGGGTATTGGCGTGAGTGGGGTGGGCTCGAGTTGATACTCGACCCACCAGCTTGTGTAGTAGGTTTTCCCATGGGGTTCGCGCTGCGAACAAGTAGTGGTTCCTCCCAATATCGTCGCATGTCGTGGCCCAGATGTTGAAGCTGCCCTGACAGAGGACTCCCACTTGTAAGTACTCCCGATGCATTCGGCGGATGTACTGATCATGGGAGTGTACCAGGTGAGGCTACGCGAGGGTGGACCACCGGACGATATTGCGAGCATGAATTGTTCTCCCCTTCGCCGGATCCGTGTGGATGCTTCCTAGGTACGAGCCGCCCTGGGTGGACCCCCCACCTGTAGGTACCATCGACGCTGTCGACAGTGTACTGACCGTGGCCGGCTCCAGGTAGAGGCTGCCCGGGAGAGCGCTACCGGATGACGAACGGTGTAGAACAGCAAGTTTTGTCCTTCAAGTCCCTAGACTCACCCCTGTGGGGGCTAGGGCGAGGACGAGGTATGGTGTTATATATGTGTCACTTTTTAGCCTATGGGTAACCTTTGGGTCAATTCTGGCCGTTTTCGAAATTTTCTTTTTTCGATCGGAACCGCTAAAATTTTGGCTTTTTAGCCATCTGCGTGAGCTAGAGAACTCCGATTGGAAATCTAACTGCATATTATGGGTCCTGGTACCGTCCTCTTCTACCCATAAAAATTTCATCGAATTCTGGTAATGTTTGAAAAATTATGCAGTTCTGAACCGTATCCGGGTTTTCTTCGTTACTGGTTTTGTGGGAGGAATAGTATTTGGATATTTTGGTGGTTGGGGTCACCTTGGGTAAGCTTACCCCCCTCTTACTTAGGGAGTAAGTAAGGTTGAGATATTTGTGGGTATGAGTGGGTGAGGGAAAGTTAAACTCACCCCCCTTTTGATTTCTTTTTTTTTTTCTCTTCTTTTAAAGAGAGTTGTAGTCGTAAATGTGATCCTCTTTGGCTCTCTCTCCCTCTCTCACACTCTCCCCCTCTCTGTTTTCCTGGTTTTGTGTGGGTGTTGTGAGCTTTGGATTGGTTGGAGAAGAAGAAAGCACACAAGCAAGGTATGCAAGGGTGTGGGTTTGTTGTTGTTGTTGTTTCTCTTCTTCCTCCTCCCTCTCATGTCCTTCCCCCCCCCCCCATGATCCTCTGTTTTAGGGCTGAGTTGAGGCCGTTGTGGGGCTGTGGAGGTGGTGGTGGTCGTTGGAGTGACTTCGGGTGCGCGGAGGGCCCGGTTTTTCCCCCCTTTCACTCCCCTCCCTTGGTAAGCTCTCTCTCTCTTCTCTTAAATTCTGTTTTTGGGTGTTAAGGGGTGGAAGGGGGATCATGCATGCTTGTGGTTATGTAAGGGGTGGAAGGGGGATCATGCATGCTTGTGGTTATGTTTTGGGTGTATGTGGGCAAGGGTTAAGGGTTGAAAATGATCTGGGCGCGCGCGCGGGGCCACCCGTCCGCGTGCGCGCGCAGACGCGCGCGCGGAAGAGCCCAGGCGGGCTGGTCGGACGAACAGGCGCATGCGTGCGCGTGCGCGCAGAGCGCGATCGGGCGCGCGCGGAGCGCGGGCACTGGGCGCAGAGCGAGCGGGCGAGCGGGCAAGCTGGCGAGCGGGCGTGCGCGCGCGCGCGGGTGGACGCGATCGGGCGCGCGGGGAGCTACGGGCGCGCGCGAGCAGGCGCGTGCGCGTGCGGCTGCGCGCCTGGGCGCGCGGGCAGCGCGTCTGGGTGTGCTGGTGGGGGTCCGGGTGCGGGGCTGGGCACGGGGCAGTGCACCGGCGGGCGCGGGTGCGCGTGCACGTGTGCATGCACGTGCGTACGCGTGCGGGGCCACGCGTGTGGCTGCCCGGGGAGTTCGGATAGGTGTCGGGGGCTCGGATATGCTTGCGTACGCGCGTACTCGCACGCGTGCGGGCACGTGTTCGTGCATATCCGAGTCTTGGGAAATTCTAGCTAAGTTTATGTGTTTTGTGGGGTCTTACTCACCAATATTGGATGCCTTGTCTTGCAGATCTTGACGAGCGATCGCGCGACGACCCGGTTTACGGTGAGTGGGTCAATCCAACCCAGTTGGGAGGCGTTCGATGCACGTTGGAGTGCATCGCCCTCCCCTGGGGTATCATAACTACATATAACATGTTGTATATTGTATAAATGTTATGTAAATGCCTGTTTGGCTAAGATTGCAACCATGTCATGTTGTATGTAGTATGTTAAGTATTATGCATCCATGTATAATGTATGAAAGTCATCCTTGCCTAGATATCATGCCTCATGATTAACATAACCCCGACCTAGACATGTCCCCACCTAATTTAACTTTATTAAACTTATACATATGTGGTTGCATAAGATAAGCATACCTTAGATAAATCATGTCTTGTTATATTGATTACTTCAAGATGCTTCCATGATTAATGTTATTCTTTTTTTTAGTGTTTAGCGCATGCTTAGGCCATGTATTCTTGCATATTGTTAATAAGCAAGCGTATGACCACCTGTGGGGTCATACCAAAATATTGATGTTACGAATGATAGAATTTTCCCCGCATCTGAGTTATGCGCCCTGGAGGGAATTCTTGAGAATTCATTTCCGTATCGGTGTTTAGTAACCGGTGATGACGGATCCAAGAGGATCGTATCCGCGAGCGTAGATTGTTTTTCCCCTTCGTTGGATCCGTGTAGGAACTTCCCGGCGTTGGAAACGCTGTCCTGGCACCGGGCTCCCATTTGTAGGTACCATCGCTTCGGTCGAGAGTGTACTGATCGTGGGAGTATGTCAGGTAGAGGCTACCCGGGGAAAGGGCTACCGGTGGACCAAGGGCTTAGAACAATCTAATCTCTTCCCAAGAGCCTGAGTCACCCTTCGGAGGTGAGGGTGAGGGATTAGTACAGTTACTCCCAATAACCTAGGTCACCCTTCGGGGTAAGGGTAAATGACCTTGATAATGATTGGAAGTTATATGAGTTGTGATGCATGAATTGTTCCATTCACTGAGCGTGCGGCTCACCCCTCGCATATGTTTTCTCCAGTTGTCGCTGACCCGGATCCGAAGGAGGAGCTCCCTGAGACGCGATTCCAGTAGGAGACAGCGTTCACGTCAGACATCTTGCGAGTGAGAGGCCCTCAGCATCCCCCGTCTTCTTGTATGTATTTCTACTTGTGCTTGGGCACAGTGTATGGGTTGATGTTGTCTTTTGTAGTACATATTGGCTCTCACAGGACAGTTTGATTGAGTACTCTGGTCTGTTATATATCTTTGAATCACAGACTTAGTCGTTTTGCTTCCGCTATTTTCGTATGTATTTGATGTCAGTTACTTGATTTCGCTTTATCGCCTTTGACATTGTGGTGTATTTATTGACTTCGTGTACGTATTACTGATATCATATATATATACTTGCCACGTCTCGGGGACGGCCGCCCTGGGGTGTGACATATGGTTGCACCGCCGTGTGACCTTGTTAACCGTTGGGTTTCTACCCATGGTTTCCTTGATAGGAGATTGCCTTAGGATCGAATGTTGTGTTGGTGTTTGGTTTCTGACCACTCACTGAGCTTGTAGCTCACCCCTCGCTTATGTTTTTCCCCAGTTGACGCTGAGTCGGATCCAAGAGAAGAGCTCCCCTGGCGCCATCCGAGTAGGAGACCCGCGTTCGCGTTGGATGTCTTGCGAGTCGGAGGCTATCAGCATTCCCTTTTCATTGTATGTATTATACTTGTGCTTGTGCACGGTATGTAGACTGTTGATGTCAGTTATTTTATATATTGGCTCTCACAGGACAGTTGATTGTGCACTCTAGTCTGTAATATGTTTTTGAATTACAGACTTAGTCATTTGAGCTTCCGCTTTTTGTATATATTTGATGTCAGTTACTTGTGTATTGTCTTTTCTATTGTGGAGTATTTATTTGACCTCGTGTATGGATTACTGATATCATTTATATATTTGCCACGTCTCGGGGACGGCCGCCCTGGGGCGTGACAAAATGATTTTCAGGCTGACGAAATGCTGTTAGGGTGGAAAAATTCTTTTCCGGAATGGAATGTGCTCTTTTGCTCGACAAATTGATGTTTAGGTCGTTTTTTCGTCGATGATGCGATTTGGGTTTCAAAATGTTGTTCGTATTAGAAAATGTTGTTTTGGTCGAAAAAATGGTATTTGGGACGTGCTTTACACCAAAAATGCTGTCTGGGTTGTAAAATGATGTTCAGGTCGACGGAATGCTGTTTGGGTCGAAAAATGATTTTCTGACCGGAAAAGTGTTGCTCGCATCAAAGAAAATGTTGTTCGGGTCAAAAAAAAATATTTGGGTTGAAAATAAGTGTTTTTAGCCGAAAAACGCTGTTTGGGTCTGAAAATGACGTTGGAGTAAAAACAAAATGCTGTCCGCGTCAAAATATTACATTTCGCTTGAGAACATGGTGTTTTTAGACGGAAAAAATAATTGATTTTTGGGTATATTTGGGTCGAAAAATTATGTTTGGTCCGAGAAATGCTATTTGGCAAACGAAACGCAGTCTGGGTTGAGAAATGTTGTTTCGGTCTCAGAAAGAGGTTTTGGGTCAAGAATTATATTTTGGGTCGAAATGTGCAGTTTGGGTTGAAAAAGTGCAGTTTAGGTTGTGTTTGAATCGAAAAATGCTTTCCGCATCGAAAATTGCCTTTTGGGTGGAGGAATCTTGTTCACGTGAAAAAATGTTGTTTGGGTCAAAAAAATCTTCCTTGGTATGAAATATCCTGTTTAGCGCGAAAAATAATGTATGCGTCGTGTTTGGATCAAAAAAATCAATTTCAGCCAAAAAAATGAGGTTTGGGTCGAAAATCGCGTATCGCGTTGAAGGAATTGGGTTTCGTTCGAAAAATTTAGTTTGCATCAAAGAAACGCTGCTCGGGTAAAAATAAAAGGTGTCTGGGTCGAAAAATGCAGTTTGGGCCGAAATAATGGTGTTTGGGTCGAGTTAGGGTCGAGAAATGTATTTTACGTCGATAAATGCAGTTTGGGTTTGGGGAAATGTTGATCGGGTCTAAAAATGATCTTTGGGTGCAAAAATGCCATTTGGGTTGAAAAAATGTTGTTTCGGTTTTGGGTTTAAAAATAACGTTCTGGTAGAAAAATGGTGTTGTTCAAAAAATTTGGTTTGCGTCGAAATGTGTTGTTTGCATTGAAAAAGCGCTGATTGGGTCGTGTTTCGATCAAAAGATGATTTTTGTGTTTGGGTTGCAGAAAAATGCAATTTGGGATGAAAAATGTCGTTTGGGTCTAAAATTGTTGTTTGGATACAAAAATTGCTACTTGGAGTGCAGAAAATGTTTTTTGCTCGAAAAAATGATGTTGGAGTTCAGAAAAGGCTGTTTTGGTCGTAAAAATTATGTTTGTGTCATTTTTGGGTCGAAAATGCGATTTGGGCCACAATATCCGGTTTGTTCCCAAAAATGCTGTTTGGCTTGAAAATAAGGTGTTCGGGTCGTGTTCCAGTTGAAAAGAGTTGTATTGGTTGGAAAATGATGTTCAGGCTGACGAAATGCTGTTTCTGTGGAAAATTTCTTTTCTGCTATGGAATGTGCTCTTTTGCTCGAAAAAATGATGTTTAGGTCGTTTTTGCGTCGATGATGCGATTTGGGTTTCAAAATGCTGTTCGTATTAGAAAATGCTTTTTTGGTCGAAAAAATGGTATTTGGGTTGTGCTTTACTTCAAAAATGCTGTCTGGGTTGTAAAATGAGGTTCGGGTCGACGGAATGCTGTTTGGGTCGAAAAAAGATTTTCTGACCGGAAAAGTGCTGCTTGCGTCAAAAAAAATGTTGTTCGGGTCAAAAAAAAATATTTGGGTTGAAAATCATTGTTTTTAGCCGAAAAACGCTGTTTGGGTCTGAAAATGACGTTGGAGTAAAAACAAAATGCTGTCCGCGTCAAAATATTACATTTCGCTTGAGAACATGGTGTTTTAGACGGAAAAAAAAATTGATTTTTGGGTATATTGGGGTCAAAAAATTATGTTTGGTCCGAGAAATGCTATTTGGCAAACAAAACGCAGACTGGGTTGAGAAATGTCGTTTCGGTCTCATAATGACGTTTTGGGTCAAGAATTATATTTTGGGTCGAAATGTGCAGTTTGGGTTGAAAAAGTACAGTTTTGGTTATGTTTGGATTGAAAAATGATGTTTGGGTCAACAAAATCTTGTTCGCGTGAAAAAATGTTGTTTCGGTCAAAAAAATCTTCCTTGGGATGGAATATCCTGTTTAGGGTGAAAAATAATGTCCGCGTCGTGTTTGGATCGAAACAATCAATTTCAGTCGAAAAAATGAGGTTTGGGTCAAAAATCGCGTTTCGCGTTGAAGGAATTGGGTTTCGTTCGAAAAAATGCTGTTTGGGCCGAAATAATGGTGTTTGGGTCGAGTTAGGGTAGAGAAATATATTTTACATTGATAAATGCAGTTTGGCTTTGGGGAAATGTTGATCGGGTCTAAAAATGATCTTTGGGTGGAAAAATGCCATTTGGGTTGAAAAAATGTTGTTTCTGTTGTGAATTGTTTTTTGGGTTTAAAAATATGTTCGGGTAGTAAAATGGTGTTGGTGTTCAAAAAATTTGGTTTGCGTCGAAATGTGCTGTTTGCGTTGTAAAAGCGCGGTTTGGCTCGTGTTTCGATCGAAAGATGATTTTTATGTTTGGGTTGTAGAAAAATGCAGTTTGGGTTGAAAAATGTCGTTTGGGTCTAAAATTGTTGTTTGGATAGAAAAATTACTGCTTGTAGTGCAGAAAATATTTTTTGCTCGAAAAAAGGATGTTGGAGTTCAGTAAAGGCTGTTTTGGTCGTAAAAATTATGTTTGTGTCATTTTTGGGTCGAAAATGCGATTTGGGCCACAATATCCGGTTTGTTCCCGAAAATGCTGTTTGGCTTGAAAATAAGGTTTCGGGTCGTGTTCCAGTCGAAAAGAGCTGTTTTGTTGGAAAATGATGTTCAGGCTGACGAAATGCTGTTTGGGTGGAAAAAATCTTTTCTCGTATGGAATGTGCTCTTTTGCTCGAAAAAATGATGTTTACGTCGTTTTTGCGTCGACAATGCGATTTGGGTTTCAAAATGCTGTTCGTATTAGAAAATACTGTTTTGTCGAAAAAATGGTATTTGGGTCGTGGTTTACTCCAAAAATGCGGTCTCGGTTGTAAAATGATGTTCGGGTCAAAATATTACATTTCGCTTGAGAACATGGTGTTTTAGACGGAAAAAAAAAATTGGTTTTTGGGTATATTTGGGTCGAAAAATTATGTTTGGTTCGAGAAATGCTATTTGGCATACAAAACGTAGTCTGGGTTGAGAAATGTTGTTTCGGTCTCAGAATGATGTTTTGGGTCAACAATTATATTTTGGGTCGAAATGTGCAGTTTGGGTTGAAAAAGTGTTGTTCTGGTTGTGTTTGGATCGAAAAAAGCTTTCCGCATCGAAAATTGCCTTTTATGTGGAGGAATCTTGTTCGCGTTAAAAAATGTGTTTGAGTCAAAAAAATCTTCCTTAGGATGAAATATCCTGTTTAGGGCGAAAAATAACGTCCGTGTCGTGTTTGGATCGAAAAATCAATTTCAGTCGAAAAAATGAGGTTTGGGTCAAAAATCGCGTATCGCGTTGAAGGAATTGGGTTTCGTTCAAAAATTTTAGTTTGCATCAATGAAACGCTGCTCGGGTAAAAATAAAAGTTATCTCGGTCAAAAAATGTGTTTTGGGTCGTGCCTGGGTCGAAAAATTTTGTTTGGGCCGACTCACAAGAACTATCATAATCAACCCAACCTTGAACAGGCTCGACACAGACTGGTAGAGGACCTACGAAGTAAACCAAAACAAGCAACTAGATCAGACCCATACGATCAGATCCCCTTACCCCTAATGATGTCTCTAACCAGATCTTTGGGCAAAGATCTGTAAATCAATACGACTATATATATAGCAGCCTTTAACAAGGCTAGACAAGATAGACAACTATTAACAGGGCTAGACATCCATTAACAAGACTAGACAATAATTAATATGGCTATGTAACAAATAAAAATATTGCAATTACAAATTAATCAAACTGGCAGTAGTATTATGTAACGCCCCACATTTACCTAATCGCTTATCGGACGGTAAACGGGTCGCTACTAAATTTAATCCAATTACAAGACCAAAATTTGCAGCTCTTTTTTTTTTCTTATATGATACCCATATAATATAAATATAATAAAACCGATAATAATAAAATAAATAATACCAACGGTATTAAATCACTAATGACTTTACAATATATCAGAGTTTTTGCGAAGACCAGATACTGAAAAGAAAATACATAACAAACCACCCCTGTGGGAGCCATCTAAATTAAAGTAAATCCAAATAGTTGAACGTGACTATTATTTATTCTCCAATACTACTACTTCCACGAGATCCCTGAAGCGTATGAAAGTTCAAGCTTTGTCTTGGTCCTCAGAAGATGAGCTACCTGGTTATGAAACAACCAGCCCATATCGAATAGGGTGAGTGATTAACTCAGTGAATAAGTCCACTAACAAATTATCTCACGTGACAGTATATATAAAAATAAAGTTTTATGAAAATTATAATTTTATTTAATAAATCTTTTATTTTATTAAATCTATTTAAAATCATAAATTTTTTTTAAAAAAAATATTTTAATGCGCACGTGACCCAATCCTTGGCCCACATCAGAGAAATCATGAGAGAAAAAAAATATCATCATATATATATATATATATATATATTTTTATATATAAAAAAATAAGAATTTTCTTTTAAAATCAAATTAAATTCATGAGCTTAATAGAATATAATTTTAATGCAATCACGTGGCCCAATCCTTGGTCCACGTCATATAAATCATGCAGATTAATGATATGACCGGGTAGGGTTCTCAATCGGAAGAACCGTTCCCCAAAACAGGTGTGCCAAGCCCCAAGCGACTAAATCGCTCAAAAAGCTCCCTCGAGGAGACGTCGGATCTAGAAGACGCTGATGGGTCGCCGCTACCATCACTACGAGAACACCAGCATAGGATGCCCCGGTTGCTGCAAACTCCAAACAAAGGAATCCGCCGCTGTAAGGAATGCATTACCACACCCCTCACCGATCTTCGGACTCTTCGAGTCCTAGACCTTCCTCCCCAAAGGCGAAATACTACGGGGGGATTTATTCCAGAAAATATGTCATGATATGCATCTTAATAAAATCTCCTAGGACTAGGTTGTCTCCACTAGTCCTAAATTTTTTTTTTTCAAAAGTCTCGAAATGAAAATCTTTAATCCAAATGTTATTTCGAAAACATCAACATCAAAAATGTATTGTATTAATTCTTGAAACATGAATAGCATAATTCATGCTATTTTAAATGACAAGACGAATGAATTGAATCATGCAACTTTATTCAGTAAGAAATGCAATTTCATGAATTTGTAAAATATCAAAATCATGCAAAATAATCATAATATAAATGTGTAGATATCACATAATATCATACAAATAAAATGAACACGTAAAATTCAACGATGTAGAGAAAAACTCACATAAAATAAATCAATAGGCCTACTCACCTCAAATGGACCCTAGGTCCGAAGAATGAAGCCCACAACAAAAATTATAACCTAGATAAACCAAATAAATTATTAATTAAAACCTATGATTCAAGCCTAGGCCAAAGACCTAGTTACCTATCCATAATTATTAGGTATAAATTTTTATACCCAACAATCAAAACTCATCCATATATATCATAACCTAAGAAACAGATAAAAAAAAACTATTTACAATAAAACCAGACACTAAAAGACGAAACCAGAAAAAGACAACTAGAAAAGACAAAAATCCAGAAATTCAAAATAATAATAAAATAACAAAAACTCATAAGATAATATGAAAACACTTTTTTTTTCTATAAAAATAAACTATTAATTAGTAAAAATTGAAAATAAATCAAACTTATCATCTTATGAATATGTATAAATCATAAACCTAATTATAAAAAAATCAATTTTAATAATCTAACATAGATTAAAAAAATAACTTATGTTTATCAAAAACTCAAAAATCTAAATATCTAACATAGATTTAATAATAGTAACTAGTAGATCAAAACCCTAATTTTTTTATAAAACATAAGAATCTAACAATATGATTAAACCCCAAAATCCCATAACATAAAAAATATATTTAATTCTTAAAATAAATAATAAATCAAAACCCTATTTTTATTAAAAGCTCAAAATCCAAATACCTAAGCATGGATCTAATAAGTAATAGGAAAATCAAAAGATAAAAAGAAAAGATATATTAAGTACCTTAATCTCCCTCTATCTTTCTCTCTCTCTCTCTCTCTTTGCCGAATAAGATACACGGCCGCACACCCTATGATCTTTTTCTTTTTCTTTCACCCTAACATATATATATAGGAGATTATGTGCCCTAGAACAAAGTCATATGCACTGTTCACGTGCATGATTTTTCCATGCATTGTCTCATGGGCTGGACCAAACAAGGCCCACACCCAACAATATATTCCTTCACACACGTACCCACCTATACATATTTATTTTTTTATCAAATCTAATATCCTATGTATCTAATAATGATCAAACATTCGAATTTAATTGAAATGCATTTATGTAGGCAATATATATATATATATATATATATATAAAATTTTAATTAAAAATTACAATCAAATAATATTAAAAATTACAAACTGAAATGGACCCATAAAGATACACTAAATGGACCAAAACTTAAAAACACAGAAAATACATTAATTTTAATTCAAATATCTTATTTATATATTTAAATCAAATATATAAATAAGAGAAAATGCACAGGTGTTACATATTAAAACCAGTTTATAAAAGTATTTTTGGAACATCTCTACACAGAAAGCACATGCTGCTTTACAGAAAAAGGGAGATAACATAAAAGGATCAGTAATGAATTACATATATTCTTTTAAATGACTATTATGGCTAACATCATCCACATTGATAAAAAAATCAAAGAGAAAGACATGAATAATGGTCACTATCATTACCAACAAAAGAACACTATGAAGAATGGCACTAAATTTGCATTACCAATCAAGAAATAGATATATAGATAATACAACAATAAAGTGGTTGAATATAAACACCATTGAGCATCAAGGAGAACAACTTCGAGGCAAGATCCCTCGTTTTTGGAAAGATAAAAAAAGATCATGAAGACATTACTATTTCTTAGTTTATCAAAATCAAAGGATTGTTTTAAAGTGTATTAGCATGTGACAATATAATATAATTATATATATGTCAAGTAATCGTGCAATCTAAATATAAACATATTTATTCATGCCTATGGATGTCACCAAGTCATTCATACATGATTAATATCATACCATAAACATGACTTAGCATGTAACTATATTATCAGAATGTCAAGTTAGATCCACTCACAGATACGAGTATTCCATCCCACGAAGAATCACGCGTCTCGGACAGTCCAACGATAGCGTGATCGCTAATGGACTCGTGGGAGTACAGCCATTCCCACCACAAGCTTAAACACATGATCACCACCTTTCCTCACATTGAGGAGACCCCACTGACAAACAAACATCATCAATTCAGCCAAGGAATAAAACATTCATGCATAAAAAAATAATCCAGGACATATCCCAAGATCTAGCCAACAAATGCAAAATACACCCTATAACTCCAATAATCAAATCAATTATTCTACACCATCAAAAGCCACTCATCCATAGGCCATCATGCAATTGAATCACTTATAAATCAGCAATAAAAAATCACACCATCACAACAACAAATCTGGACAGCCACTATAAATCTGGGCAGCACTACAGAAATCTGGGCAGCAATATAACCCTACACTTTGATCTTCACAGCATCAAATACTCATCTAAAAATTCTAAAATAAATCATACATATTCATTGACATGCTAGGATCATAATCCATGAAGACATCATAATCCAATTCAATCTCTAAATGTCCTAAATAAAATATATTCAGAAACTGATCAATTCTACTCGAATCTAGACAGTCCTTACAAAATAGATTCATAACTTACAATACAGGTAACATAATGACTTCAAATTTCATATGTAAGATCTAGACACATAGATGATCATATCATATGAAGATACCATCCTCAAAATATATCTCTAATTATCAAATGCATATGGATCTTCACAAGACAGTAATCTGCTTTACTCTCTTAGCACCATCCAGACCTCCCCACACTATCATCACTTCTTCCTCAGCCCAACCACTGCTGATCCACACAAAGGAGAGCAAAATCAGAGATGGAGGAAGGGTTAGTAAGGTGAGCAATGTAAAATTAAGACACACGAGTCATCCCACATACATAAACAATCCTCTCACCACTCCTCCAACAAAGATTCACCAAGATCCCACAAACACATCAAGGATTGATCCCCAAAAAATCAAATCCTAAATGATCATGAGAGAAAGAAAGAGAGCAGCAGCAACAACAATAATTGGAAGAGAAGAAAGTATATTAATATGGATTCTCTCACCTTTAACAATCAAACCTCATATTCTCTTCAATCTCTTCTCCTCCTCTCCTCCCCTTCTCTTCTTCTCTCCTTCTCTATTTCACTCTAAAGAAAATGAATCTCATCTGACTCTCTCTCACTCTCTCACACCATATACACCACCGACTGCACCTATTCAATGGAATTAATAAATCCACCCAAATTGCCCTCCTTTAAAATAATTTTGCGCAGTCTCGACTCAAACTGTCATAACTTTCACAATCTAGCTCCAAATCATGCAATTCAAATTCCATTGGAAAGCTAAGAAGATTATCTACACATTTTATGTTTATGCCAAGATCCAATAACCCCTACAACCATTCTGAATTATATAATTAACATCAAACCGGGCTGCTGCCACACCTTTTCCATCCCCAGGGTATAAGTGGAAAAACACTTATAACTTTTGCTACATGAATCCAAATGATCTAATTCTACTTTTGTATAAAAGCTAACTCAAAACTGAATGCCCCATAAAAAAATCAGATTTAAACCTTATCATATAACCTAAGCATATATGAACCTAATACACTCCCAATGAAGAATAATGTGAAATAACACATATCATTGTGTTATCCATCAATCCAAATATATAAAAGAATAACACAAGTCTAAATAGAGGATCGGGTTCTTACATGAAAATCGCGTATCGCGTTGAAGGAATAAGGTTTCGTTCAAAAAAATTAGTTTGCATCAATGAAACGCTGCTTGGGTAAAAGTAAAAGGTGTCTGGGTCAAAAAATGTGTTTTGGGTCGTGCCTGGGTCGAAAAATGTTGTTTTGATCGAAATAATGGTGTTTGGGTCGAGTTAGGGTCGAGAAATGTATTTTGCATCGAAAAATGCAGTTTGGGTTTAGAAATGTTGTTCGGGTCTAAAAATGATCATTGGGTCAAGTTTGGGTTGAAATGTAATGTTTGGGTGGAAAAATGTTGTTTGGGTTGCTAAATTTGTTTTAGTTGTGAATTGTTTTCTGAGTTTAAAAATGATGTTCGGGTAGAAAAATGGTGTTTGGGTTCAAAAATTTTGGTTAAGGTCGAAATGTGCTGTTTGCATTGAAAAAGTGCAGTTTGGGTCGTGTTTCTATTGAAAGATGATTTGTATGTTTGGGTTGTAGAAAAATTACTGTTTGGATTGCAGAAAATGTTTTTTGCTCGAAAAAATGATGTTGGAGTTCAGAAAACGCTGTTTTGGTCGAAAAAATCATGTTTGTGTCATTTTTAGGTCGAAAATGTGATTTGAGCCACAATATCTGGTTTGTTCCAGAAAATGCCGATTGGGTCGAAAATAAGGTGTTCGGATTGTGTTCTAGTCGAAAAAAATTGTTTTGGATGAAAAATGATGTCCAGGCTCACGAAATGTTGTTTGGGTGGAAAAATTCTTTTCTGGTCTGGAAAGTGCTCTTTTGCTCAAAAAATGATGTTTAGGTTGTTTTTGGGTCGATGATGCGATTTGGGTTTCAAAATGTTGTTCGTATAAGAAAATGTTGTTTTGTTCAAAAAAATGGTACTTGGGTCGTGGTTTATCCCAAAAATGTTGTCTCGATTGTAAATTGATATTCGGGTCGACAAAAAGCTTTTTGAGTCGAAAAACGATTTTCTGACCGGGAAAGTGCTGCTTGGGTCCAAGAAAATGTTGTTCGGGTCAGAAAAAGATAGTTGGGTTGAAAATCGTTGTTTTGGGCCGAAAAACGCCGTTCGGGTATGTAAATGATGTTGGAGTAAAAATAAAATGTTGTTTGCGTCAAAATATGACATTTAGCTTGAGAACATGGTGTTTTAGACGGAAAAAATGGTTTTTGGGTATATTTGGGTCAAAAAAAATGTTTGGTTGAGAAATGCTATTTGGCTGATGAAATGCAGTTTGGGTTGAGAAATGTTATTTCAATCTCAAAATGATGTTTTGGGTCAATAATTATATTTTGGGTCAAAATGTGCAGATTGGGTTGAAAAAGTGTTGTTTTGGTTGTCTTTGGATCAAAAAATACTTTCCGCTTCAAAAATTGCATTTTGGGTCGAGGAATGCTGTTCACGTGAAAAAATGTTGTTCACATCAAAAAAATGCTGTTTAGGTCAAAAAATCTTCCTTGGGATGAAATGCCTTGTTTAGGGAGAAAAATAACATTCGGGTCGTGTTTGGAACGAAAAAATCAATTTCAGACGAAAAAATGGGGTTTGGGTCGAAAATCACGTATCGCATTGAAGGAATAGGGTTTCGTTTGAAAATTTTAGTTTGCATCAAAGAAACGCTGCTCTGGTAAAAGTAAAAGTTGTCTAGGTAAAAAAATGTGTTTTGGGTCGTGCCTGGGTCGAAAAATATTGTTTTGGCCGAAATAATGGTGTTTGGGTCGAGTTAGGGTCGAGAAATGTATTTTGCGTCGAAATGCAGTTTAGGTTTAGAAATGTTGTTCGGCTCTAAAAATGATCTTTGGGTCAAGTTTGGGTCGAAATATAATGTTTGGGTGGAAAAATGTTGTTTGGGTTGAAAAAAATGTTGTTTTGGTTGTGAATTGTTTTTTGGGTTTAAAAATGATGTTCAGGTAGAAAAATGGTGTTTGGATTCAAAAAATTTGGTTTGGGTCAAAATTTATTGTTTCCATTGAAAAAGTCCAGTTTGGGTCGTGTTTCGATCGAAAGATGATTTTTATGTTTGGGATGTAGAAAAATGCAGTTTGGGTTGAAAATTGTTTTTTTGGTCTAAAATTGTTGTTTGGATTGAAACATTGCTGTTTGGAGTGCAGAAAATGTTTTTTGCTCGAAAAAATGATGTTGGAGTTTAGAAAATGCCGTTTTGGTCGAAAAAATGATGTTTGTGTCATTTTTTGTTCAAAAATGCGATTTGGGCCACAATATCCGATTTGTTCTAGAAATTGCTGTTTGGGTAAAAAATAAGGTGTTCGGGTCGTGTTCTAGTCGAAAAAAGCAATCTTGGTTGAAAATGATGTTCAGGCTGACGAAATGCTGTTTGGGTTAAAAAATTCATTTCAGATCTCGAAAGTGCTCTTTTGCTTGAAAAAATGATGTTTAAGTCGTTTTTGCATCAATGATTCGATTTGGGTTTCAAAATGCTATTCATATAAGAAAATGCTGTTTTGGAAGAAAAATGGTATTTGGGTCGTGATTTACTCTAAAAATGATGTCTGGGTTGTAAAATGATGTTCGGGTCTACAAAATGCTATTTGGGTCGAAAAACGATTTTCTAACCGGGAAACTGCTGATTCGGTCCAAGAAAATGTTGTTCGGGTCAGAAATGACATTGGATAAAAACAAAATGTTGTTTGCATCAAAATATGACATTTAACTTAAGAACATTGTGTTTCAGACTGAAAAAATAAATTGGTTTTTGGGTATATTTGGGTCCAAAAATTATGTTTGGTCGAAGAAATGTTATTTGGCTGACGAAATGTAGTTTGAGTTGAGAAATGTTGTTTCAGTCTCAAAATGACGTTTTCGGTCAATAATTATATTTTCGATCGAAATGTGTAAATTTGGTTGAAAAAGTGCAGTTTTGGTTGTGTTTGGATCGAAAAATGCATTCCGCTTCGAAAATTACCTTTTGGGTCGAGGAATGTTGTTTGCGTGAAAAAAATGTTGTTTGCATAGAAAAAATGTTGTTTGGCTCAAAAAAATCATCTTTGGGATGAAATATCCTGTTTAGGGAGAAAAATAACGCTTGGGTCGTGTTTGGATCAAAAAAATCAATTTCAGTCGAAAAATGGGGTTCGGGTGGAAAATCGCATATCGCATTGAAGGAATAGGGTTTCATTCGAAAAATATAGTTTGCATCAAAGAAACGCTGCTCGGGTCATGTTTTGGATCATGCCTGGGTCAAAAAATGCTGTTTTGGCCTAAATAATGGTGTTTGGGTCGAGTTAGGGTCGAGAAATGTATTTTGCGTCGAAAAATGCAGTTTAGGTTTAAAAATGTTGTTCGGTTCTAAAAATGATCTTTGGGTCAAGTTTGGGTCGAAATATGATGTTTGGGTGGAAAAATGTTGTTTGGGTTGAAAAAATGTTGTTTTTGTTGTGAATTGTTTTTTGGGTTTAAAAATGATGTTCGGGTAGAAAAATGGTGTTTGGGTTCAAAAAATTTGGTTTGGGTCGAAATGTGTTGTTTGCGTTGAAAAAGTGCAGTTTGGGTTGAAAATTGTTTTTTTGGTCTAAAATTGTTGTTTGGATTGAAACATTGCTGTTTGGAGTGCAGAAAATGTTTTTTGCTCAAAAAACGATGTTGGAGTTTATAAAACACCGTTATGATCGAAAAATGATGTTTGTGTCATTTTTGGGTCGAAAATGCGATTTGGGCCACAATATCCGGTTTGTTCCAGAAAATGCTATTTGGGTCGAAAATAAGGTGTTCGGGTCGTGTTCTAGTTGAAAACGCTGTATTGGTTGAAAAATGATGTTCAGGCTGACGAAATGTTGTTTGGGTGAAAAAAAAATTTCTGGTCTGGAAAGTGCTCTTTGGCTCGAAAAAATGATGTTTAGGTTGTTTTTGCGTCGATGATGCGATTTGGGTTTCAAAATGTTGTTCGTATAAGAAAATGTTGTTTTGATCGAAAAAATGGTATAGTTTTAATAAAATAAAATGCTGTTTGCATCAAAATATTACATTTAGCTTGAGAACATGGTGTTTTAGACGGAAAAAATGGTTTTTGGGTATATTTGGGTCAAAAATTTATATTTGGTCCGAGAAATGCTATTTGGCAAACGAAATGCAGTTTGGGTTGAGAAATGTTATTTTGGTCTCAAAATGACGTTTTGGGTCAATAATTATATTTTGGGTCGAAATGTGCAAATTGGGTTGAAAAAGTGCAGTTTTGGCTGTTTTTGGATCAAAAAATGATTTGCGCTTCGAAAATTGCCTTTCAGGTCGAGGAATGCTGTTCACGTGAAAAAAATGTTGTTCGCATCGAAAAAATGTTCTTTGAGTCAAAAAATCTTCCTTGGAATGAAATATCCTGTTTATGGAGAAAAATAATGTCACGCCCCAGGGCGGCCGTCCCCGAGACGTGGCAAATATATAAATGATATCAGTAATCCATACACGAGGTCAAATAAATACTTCCACAAGAGAAAAGGCAATACACAAGTAACTGACATCAAATATATACAAAAAGCGGAAGCTCAAACGACTAAGTCTGTAATTCAAAGACATATTACAGACTAGAGTACACAATCAACTGTCCTGTGAGAGCCAATATATACAATAACTGACATCAACAGTCTACATACCGTGCACAAGCACAAGTATAATACATACAATGAAAAGGGAATGCTGATAGCCTCCGACTCGCAAGACATCCAACGCGAACGCGGGTCTTCTACTCGGATGGCGCCAGGGGAGCTCTTCTCTTGGATCCGACTCAGCGTCAACTGGGGAAAAACATAAGCGAGGGGTGAGCTACAAGCTCAGTGAGTGGTCAGAAACCAAACACCAACACCAACATTCGATCCTAAGGCAATCTCCTATCAAGGAAACCATGGGTAGAAACCCAACGGTTAACAAGGTCACGCGGCGATGCGACCATACCCTGCCCTCGCCCTAGCCCCCACAGGGGTGAGTCTAGGGACTTGAAGGCAAAACTTGCTGTTCTACACCGTTCGTCATCCGGTAGCGCTCTCCCGGGCAGCCTCTACCTGGAGCCGGCCACGGTCAGTACACTGTCGACAGCGTCGATGGTACCTACAAGTGGGGGACCACCCAGGGCGGCTCGTACCTAGGAAGCATCCACACGGATCCGGCGAAGGGGAGAACGATAATTCAGGCTCGCAACATCGTCCGGTGGTCCACCCTCGTGTAGCCTCACCTGGTACACTCCCCTGATCAGTACATCTGCCGAATGCATCGGGAGTACTTACAAGTGGGAGTCCTCTGTCAGGGCAGCTTCTACGTCGGGACCCCGGTATACGACGATATTGGGAGGAACCACTACTTGTTCGCAGCGCGAACCCTATGGAAAGCCAATCACTCAAGCTGGTGGGTCAAGTATCAACTCGAGCCCACAACACTCACACCAACACCCTCACCTCTGAAGGGTGACCTAGGCTCTTGGAAAGATACTAGATCGTTTCTAAGCCCTTGGTCCACCGGTAGCCCTTTCCCCGGGTAGCCTCTGCCTGACATACTCCCACGATCAGTACACTGTCGACCACAGCGATGGTACCTACAGATGGGAGCCCGGTGCCAGGACAGCGATGGTACGCCGAGAAGTTCCTACACGGATCCAACGAAGGAAAGAACCAAACTACACTCATGAAAATGATCCCCCTTGGATCCGCCATCATCGGTCATCAGACGCCGATCCACTACACCCTCACCCTCACCCCCTCCTCGGGGTGACATAGGCTCTTGGGAGGAATCTAGATTGCTTCTACACCCTTGGTCCACCGGTAGCCCTTATCCCGGGAAGCCCCTACCTGGTATACTCCCATGATCAGCACATCCTCACACATCGGCAGCACCTACGGATGGGAGCCCTCTGTCAGGCCGGCTGTCTCAATCAGGAAGTCCCTACACGGATCCAACGAAGGGAGGAAACCGATCTAAACTCGCGAATATGATCCTTTCAGATCCGTCGTCACCGGTTATCAAAACCGATAAGCGCAACGAATTCTCATGAATTCCCTCCAGGGCGCATAACTCAGATGCGGGGAAGACATTTAATTATAAGTGTCAAAACCATGGTATGACCCCACAAGAGGTCATACACTTGTCTAACACATTAGACAAGAATCATGGCCATATCGGCATATATATATATATATATGCAATTAACTACCCAACGATGGCCTACTTAAACATGCATGCATGGCATCAAACAGATAAACACACACAAATTACAACCTATTATACGTTGGATAACACCAACCTAGAAGGGAAGGGTTAAGCGCGATCTACGCAACAACAGGTGCATGCCAATAATTCCAAGCAAACCCGAGTCAAGTAGGAACTACATCTACTCACTCGGTTCGCGAAGAGAAGGAGGGCGAGGGAGAGGAAACGCCTCATCCTCTCTCGAGCTGGTCATAGTTTTGCCCCAACAGATGGGTGCAACAACTATACCACACCCTCGAGTCCTAAATCAGAGGAATATTACGCATACACCAGTTATTAACCCAAGTTTAGACATGCATGATAAATAGGGGTAGTCATTCAATCAAAATTACCTAAGTCATGCCATATTCTATACAATACATAGGCAAGTATAAGGTAGAATAGGGGTTCTACACAATATACGAGCTATACAACCTAGCATGCATAATATCTAGCATATTTAGGGTGCAAATAAAGCCCCATGGAAGCGCGAAGCACGACTACGTGCATCGAACGCTCCCGGAAGGGTTGGAATCAAACCACTCACCTAACGAGCGCTCGGCTCGCGAAACGCAATAGAGCGACGAATTGAATCCGAAGCCTGAAATCAAACCGCCAAGGATCATCCAATGGTTGCATTTGGCTATAACAAGCTGCTCGACACCACGAAGCACTCCGAACGCGTCTGAGCACCGCAAGCACGCCCTCGAGTACCCCGTGCACGCTGCCCATGCACCCCGCACGCATCAAACAACGTTAAGCACGTCCTCGAGCACCTCGTGCATGCTTTCCACACACTCCGCACGCATCGGGCAAGGCCAAGCACACCCTCGAGCACCTCGTGCACGCTGCCCGCACACTCCGCACGCATCGGGCAAGGCCAAGCACGCCCTCGAGCACCCCGTGCACGCTGCCCGCACACTCCGCACGCATCGGGCAAGGCCAAGCACGCCCTCGAGCACCCCGTGCACGCTGCCCGCACACTCCGCACGCATCGGGCAAGGCCAAGCACGCCCTCGAGCACCTCGTGCACGCTGCCCGCACACTCCGCACGCATCGGGCAAGGCCAAGCACGCCCTCGAGCACCTCGTGCACGCTGCCCGCACACTCTGCACGCATCGAACAACGTCACGCACACCCTCGAGCACCCCGTGCACGCTGCCCACGCACTCCGCATGCATCGAACAACGTCAAGCACGTCCTCGAGCACCTCATGCACGCTTCCCGCGCACTCCGCACGCATGCGAGCACCTCATGCACGCTTCCCGCGCACTCCGCACGCATGTGAGCACGCCGAGCGCGCACCCGCAGCCCCCGCATACCTCTTATGTGATCTCGAGTGTACCAATGCGTCAATCCCACGCCTCAACTAGTACACAAACACGAGTTTAGATGATGCATGAGGAAAGCCAATGGAAAGAGGAGAAGAAGAGGCATACTTGGTTCACTCACACATATCCACAAACATGTGGCATGCACACCTACACAACACATACAACTTGAGCATGTGCTTCTCCCTCTTCAGCCCTTTCAATTTCCATGCACACACAATCAACACAAGACAATGGAGCTCTACCCCTTCTCACCAGCCATAACAGACGTGGCTGAACCCAACCGAGGAGAACGGGAGGTCCATCCGTGGCTCCGGCACGCCCCACGCCGCAGCTCCACCGCAATCACCATCGATCCCACACCTCCTCTCAAACAACACCTTCAAAGACATTGGAAGGGAGACTTCATCACCACCTCCAATTTCTCCTCTTCATTTTGGCATTTCATCAAACATGTGGGGGCTGAACATACACAAAGGGCTGGACCATGTGAGGGAGCTTGAAAGAGAGGAGGAGATGAGAAACAACAACAAATACAACATATATACACTCACCTTCACTTCCTCCATTAGATTCTCCTCCAAACCATGCTCCAATCACACAAAACCACACCCAAAAGGGGCTGGACTAGAGAGCAACAGAGGGAAGAGGGAAGAGACCCCAAGTCGTAACATTTGGGGGGGGGGGGGGGGGTTTTATAGCCAAAAGTGATCAAATGGCAAAATCGCCCCTGACCCGTAAATTCTGGACGGGCTTCACTTAAACGGCCATAACTTCCTCAATACAGCTCAGAACACGATTCCAGTGGCATTGGAAAGATAAGACGATTATCTACAACTTTCATGTTTACACCTAGATCAAATAACCCTTTAGCTATTTCGAAATCTAGGATAAACATCTTACAGGGCTGCAGCCTGGATTTCTCAACTTCGGGGTATACATGGAAAAATACCCATAACTTTTAATATACGAACCAGTTGATCCAATTCCACTTCTATATGGAAGATATCTCCAAACTTAACATCTCGTAATAATATCGGATTTTATCTCTTCATCTTGGATTTTAACAAAATCAAATCCGAATACCAATCCAAAACTGCATAATTCCAAAAACGTTATCGGAATTAAACGAAAATTTTATGGGCAGTACTAAACAGTACCAGGACCCATAATATGCAGTTATATCTTCAATCAGAGTCCTTAAACCCCAGAAGGTAGCTAAAAATCAAAATTTTAGCGACTCCGATCGAAATTAGGACTCTAAATGACACATGTCTAACAAATAACATTCGGGTCGTGTTTGGAACGAAAAAATCAATTTCAGACGAAAAAATGGGGTTTGGGTAAAAAATCGCGTATCGCGTTGAATGAATAGGGTTTCGTTTGTAAATTTTAATTTTCATCAAAGAAACGCTGCTCGGGTAAAAGTAAAAGTTGTCTAGGTCAAAAAAATGTGTTTTGGGTCATGCCTGAGTCGAAAAATGCTGTTTTGGCCGAAATAATGGTGTTTGGGTCGAGTTAGGGTCGAGAAATGTATTTTGCGTTGAAAAATACAGTTTGGGTTTAGAAATGTTGTTTGGGTCTAAAAATGATATTTGGGTCAAGTTTGGGTCGAAATATAGCCCCTGTTTGGTTGGGAAATAAGCCGAGTATATATGTGAATATGTAAGAATAAAGCAAAAAATGTGTTTGGACGAGTGGTATAACATGGTATAGGTATACTAAAATAAACTAGTATAAAGTGGTATAGGGATTCTAATCAACCCCTGGAATTAAAGTTATTCTAGATTATTCCACCCAAAGAATAAGTGGACCCACTGTCAAATCAACTGTCATCACCTCTTATAAATCACCTGTCAAATCAACTATCATTACTTTTTTGCCTTTTATAAATTCTTATCCAGACTTTATTAATATTTTACTCAAACAACAAAAAAATTATTCTTACGTTTTTTAACGAGAATAATTCAAAATACAACAAAACACAAAATCACTTTATCCTTATTTATATTAGAATAATCATAAACATCAAAATAATTTAATTCTCGAACCAAACATGGGCATGATGTTTGGGTGGAAAAATGCTGTTTGGGTTGAAAAAATGTTTTTTTTGTTCTGAATTGTTTTTTGGGTTTAAAAATGATGTTCAGGTAGAAAATTGGTGTTTGGGTTCAAAAAAT
>JAUJYO010000682.1:0-28731 GCA_030737845.1 Acorus calamus
TGGTGTGGCCGTGATGTCGATGATACTGACAAAAACGGGTTGGGTCAGCACCGATAGGTGAAGGTCTAGCCGTGGGTAAGGAAATGCCATTGACCTTCAATAAAGCTCTGAGGATGTTCCCTAGGGTTTCTGGGAGGGGGGAATAGCTATCTCTTCTGTTTGACCATCTTGGGCCGTAGGAGGGGGAAGGTGTAGCCTTATCATGGGGGCTGTACGCGGGTTCTCTAAGGGCTATACCTTGCGTTCTCGGGGGGATAGGATAGAAGGATCTCCTGTTTTGGTCCTGGTTATGGATTGAGGGGGCCTGAATTGGGGAATTATGGGTGGTGAGGTTTTGGCGTATTGGCACGGGGACGGGTACTGATCGAGGGGTGAAGTTTTGATTAGCTTGCCGAGGCGGCGCATATTCGGATGAACCGGGTGTGTACTGTCTCGGAGCCGTTCCTCGATCAGGAACTCGCGCTCCGTTCGGGTAGAGTGCCGATACTTGGCTAATAATCCCCTCTATCGTGGGGGTTTACGCCTTACGAGGCGGTTGTCCAACCCTATGGCTGATAGGTGGGGACTGGGTTTGGACTACTGGGGCTGCACAACAGGAAATCCTGTTGTGGCGGTCAATCAGAAGTTGATACGTAGTGCAGTCTCCGTACGAAAGGCTCGTACGGAGCTCTGGACTCAGGCTCTGCAACATCATGTCAATTTCTTGACATTCTGTGAGTTGCAGGCCGGTTCGGTGGACAAGGGTGCACCACCGAGACACGTATTGTTCGAATTCCTCCCTAGGCCTCATTCTCTCTACGTTTAAATTCGAAATAGAGGGGGTCCTAATCCTCTGGTAACCGTAGCGGCCCAAGAATTTCTCGCTTACAGCCGATAAATTCGACAAGTGATCTACAGGGAGGGTGGAGAACCATTGTAGTGCTTCTCCTTCAAATGATTTCTGGAAGAGGAAGACTAGTAGAGGTTGATTATCTAGAAACGGGCGTGCGTCTAGATAAAAGGCGGTTAAATGAATGTCTGGGTCTCCACGACCGTTGTACCGGCGGAATTTGGGGATTTTGAATCCCTCCGGTAGGTGGACTGACGGGATTTGTCTCAGGTTATGTAGAGACATGTGCTTGGGGGCGGAGGGACCAGTCTCGGAGAGGATTCTCCGGATGGTTTCATCCAGCGTTTCTCCCCTGGGAGTGTAGATACCCCAATTTTTGACCGTCCAGAGAGACAGAAATACTTCAAGTAACACACGGAAATCTCCCACAAGTGGACACCAATAAGAGAACCAAAGGTTCGGTAAACCGGAAACCCTAATCCCAGCCTTGACCTAAACCTAAACCGGAAAACCCTAGAACCTTGACCTAGCCCTAAACCCTAAACCCAACCTTGACCTAACCCCAAACCCTAGCCCAAACCCTAACCTAAACCCAAACCCTAGCTCAAACCCTAAACCTAAGCCAAACCCTAACCCAGACCTAAACCAAAACCAAAACCCTAAAAACCCTAAAGTCCCTGGAAAGGGGCGGCTATCCCTAACTAGCCGCCCCTCACTGGGCGGCTAGTTCACACTAGCCGCCCCCCTAACCTCCCCCTGGCCGACTTTGGACCAGTTCCCTGGATGGGACATAAAGCAATATTAAATGCTGATCATTGCGGCGGGTCATGACCTTTAGCCACCCTCTCTTGGCCGGATCAAACAAAGTAGCCGACCCAAGCCACCGCTTGTCAGAGATGGGACGTTTGGCAGGTCATGATAGGGGCGGCTACCAGGAAGTAGCCGCCCCATCCCGGGCGGCTAGTTAGCACTAGCCGCCCTTCACCTGTTCTCTGGCAGAAGAACCAGAGCATTAATGAGAGGTCCAATCAAAGCCAACCCACTCCATTACCCTCGGGATATTTCCCTGCCCCTCTTTTACTATAAATAGAGGGGTCCCAAGCCCAAATATAACATCAACAAATCCACAAACAACCATTCCACACCAACATCCCACAATTCACATTCCCTTTTCACACTAGAAATCCCAAGAGAGAAAGAGAGAGAGAGAGCCCTTTTGTGAGAGAAACACCCATTCCCCACATAAAACACCCTCTCATCTCACCCTCCAAAAGCCCGGGCTAAACCTAGCTTAGCCTCTGCCCAAAACCAAACCCATTTCCTACCAAACCTCTGCCCAAATCAAACCAGACCTGGGACGGCTAAACCCTAGTAGCCGCCCCTGACCAGACGGCTAGATCCAACTAGCCGCCCCCCTATACACACCCCATACTCACACCCCTTTGTCCCATAACTCCTTTAGTCAAGCCCGGGAGCAGAATAGGATTACCTGTTTTTCACCTCTGTGTACGGTATATCCGTGTCTCAAGAGCGGAGACCCCACAAACTCCCCACGTAGGCGACCAAATCCGACCCAAACCCTTTCCTGTTTTTAGAAAAAGCAGGTGGCGATCACAAAACCTCCTTGAATCCTCTTGAGCCACTGTCGGGCGCCTCGACCAGGAACCACACCCTCACCCCTTCCGAGAAGACGATCCGACCGAGCCCGCCAGGGCACGCATCCGATCCGAACCCTCCGAAGAACCCCCACACACGCGGACTTTCTCGACACCGACAAATTCTGGCGATCACGGTGGGACGTCCCTCGTGAAAAACAACAAAAGGTAATCCTCTTCTGCCCCCTTTTACAAGCTTGACTAAAATGCTGTCAACCCTCTAGGAAGATTAGAGTTTCTCACTCCTTGAATTAAATCCTCTTCTACTGTGCATTATAACATCCTTTATTGCTTTGTAAGCCGCACACAGCTGCGCAATCCTTTACTGCTTTATTTACTGCTTTCAATCTGCATTCATCCCCCCACTCTACGTCATGGAATCCCACATAGAAGAGGAGATATTAGAGGAAAGGAATCACCAAGAGGGTCAGGCCACACAGTTCCTGACCCATCTAGAGGAAAGGATGGCTAGTCTAGGGTATCAAACGGTAGAGGACATGTTTCATGACCTCGTTGACTACCGTGATGCCCAGACCTCGAGACAGGAAAGCCCTGTCGAAACCCCTAAATCCACTCCCAAAGCCCCATCCACACCCAGTCACTCGGTCAACCCGAGTGTCTTTTCGTTTGCCTCCCTTTCCCCCGCGAATCCAAAATTCCCAGTTGTTTCCACCCCAGGCCCCTACCAGACCACCCCAACCCCGGGACCGCTAGGCAGCCCTCCCCGGGGAGAAACACTGGATGATACCATCCGGAGAATTCTCTCCGAGACTTGTCCCTCGGCCCCCAAACACATGTCTCTACATAACCTGAGACAAATCCCGTCAGTCCACCTACCGGAGGGATTCAAAGTCCCAAAATTCCGTCGGTACAACGGTCGTGGAGACCCAGACATTCATTTAACTGCATTTTATCTAGACGCACGCCCGTTTCTAGATAATCAACCTCTACTAGTCTTCCTCTTCCAGAAATCATTGGAAGGAGAAGCGCTACAATGGTTCTCCACCCTCCCTGTAGATCACTTGTCGAATTTCTCGGCTGTAAGCGAGAAATTCTTGGGCCGCTACGGTTACCAGAGGATTAGGCCCCCCTCTATTTCAGATCTAACCGTAGAGAGAATGAGGCCTAGAGAGGAATTCGAACAATACGTGTCTCGGTGGCGCACCCTTGTCCACCGAACCGGTCTGCAACTCACAGAATGTCAAGAAATTGACATGATGTTACAGAGCCTGAGTCCAGAGCTCCGTACGAGCCTTTCGTACGGAGACTGCACTACGTATCAACTTCTGATTGACCGCCACAACAGGATTTCCCGTTGTGCAGCCCCAGCAGTACAAACCCAGTCCCCACCTATCAGCCATAGGGTTGGACAACCGCCTCGTAAGGCGCAAACCCCCACGGTAGAGGGGATCATTAACCAAGTATCGGCACTCTACCCGAACGGAGCACGAGTTCCTGACCGAGGAACAACTCCGAGACAGTACACGCCCGGATCATCCGGATATGCACCGCCTCGGCAAGCAAATCAACATTTTACCCCTCGATCAGTACCCGTCCCCGTGCCAATACGACAAAACCTCACAACCCATGATTCCCCAATTCAGGCCCCCTCAATCCATAACCAGGACCAAAACAGGAGATCCTCTTATCCTATCCCCCCAAGAACGCAAGGTAAAGCCCTCAGTGAACCCGCATACGGCCCCCATGGTAAGGCCACACCTTCCCCCTCCTACGGCCCAAGATGGCCAAACGGAAGAGATAGCTGTTCCCCCCTCCCAGAAACCCTAGGGAACATCCTCAGAGCCTTATTAAAGACCAATAGCATTTCCCTACCCACGGCTAGACCTTCGCCTATCGGTGCTGACCCAACCCGTTTTTGTCAGTATCATCGGCATCACGGCCACACCATCGAGCAATGCTCCTTGTTTAGAGACATTGTCTACACCCTTGACGAAGAGAGGCGCTTAGACTGGGCCACCATTAGGGGACTCAACAACCCATTTACAAGATCACTAGAAGTCAAGAAGGTCCCAGAAACCCATAACCCCGTAGAAACCACAATCCAAAACCCGAGGCCAGCTACGAAGGCTCCCTTGACAGAACCAGAAAACCTGAGCTATGAAAGCGTCTACACCATAGAAGTCGCTGACCATGAAGAGTCACCCAGAATCGTTCCAGGTGGCATAATCTTACCAGCCTCTTCCCCCATCCAGCCGACCCCCTCACCTATTCTCCCCAAACCCACAAGACTCTTTTCCCCCGAAAAAGACCGACCAATATCCCCCTTACAAATCAACAAGAGCCCGCGCCCAATAACACAAAACCCCCGAACCACCATTGACGCACTAAACCATCATACTACTAGAGCAGGCAGAATCTTCAACACTGTACCTTCTTATAGACACCCCCTGCCTGAAACCGAAACTGAGGAGCCCCGCGCCGGGGATAGGATCGACATCCTAGACCAACTCCGAAAAATCCCCGCGAAAATTTCCATTTTAGAGCTGATCGAAACCTCGGAACACCACCAGCAGGCTCTAAGAACGTTCCTAGAAAGAACTCAAGTCGACCCGCAGATCTCTACCCTAGGCATACCAATAGCTCTAGCCACCGCAGGACTGGGGCCCGTCATCACCTTTAGACCTAAGGAAGAAGTTCATGATAAAGTCGTCAACACCTCAACCCTATGTATAACAATCAACCTCGAAGGACACCCGGTGGATAAAGTTCTAATTGACACCGGGGCAGGAGTAAACCTCATGTCATTACAAACCTTCGAGCACATCGATGGGTGCATAACCACACTCTTTGAAACGGACACCCGTATATTTGCCTATGACAAAACGGCTCGTCCAGTTCTAGGCTTCAAGGACTTCCGATTAAAAGTGGGGACGCTGGAAACTAGCACTAAAGCTTATGTCCTAGAAATGGATTCAGATTATAATATGATCGTAGGACGTAAATGGCTAGCATCCATAAAGGGGTCTCCTCTCCCCTGCACCAGTGCTTGAAATTTCCCTTGGGAGGTCGGATAATCAAAATACAAGGGGATGCGATCAGAGAACCTAAGCCAAGGTTCGCTGATAATGAAACCACCACCATAAAAACCAGTAGCTCAAAACCCATGGAAACCACCATCCACATTTTAGATTTCCCTGCCAATTGGCTAAATCCCCGGAACACCCCCCCCCCCCGTTACCTCAAAGACAAGCCACCCTAGGTTTGAAAATCCTGGCTGGCGTATAATGGGGACCATGGGTTACCTTCCTGGGGAAACTCTGGGACACAAAAATGGGATCCTGGACCCCATCGACCTCCCGGCATGGCTAGACAAGAGGGGGATCGGCTCACCCAAACACAAATCTAAATTAGAGGGAAAATATAATTGGAAGTTGTACGAACATTTCGTGAGGGAAATAATCATAGAACCCACCGAAGAAACCGTATGCCCCCTAGACCCTACCCAGGAAAGCGAGCTTGACTACCTCTCTGGCTCCCTAGAAAATTCGAAATCGGGGAATTAGTACTTAAGCAAATCATGCCATCAAGACAGCCTCACCCGAGAGGAAAGCTGCAACCCATATGGGAGGGACCCTATGTGATCACCCATGCCTATTCCGGGAATGCCTACCGCCTGGTAGATGCCGAAGGAGTCGAGGTTCCAGGTTCGTGGAATGCACTTTATCTAAAGAAATTCCATGCATGAAAAGCTTTCAATACTTAAGAACTATTATTCTTCCTTCCTGCGATTTCCAGCGTTTAGTACTTGATGATAGAATTATAAGACTCTCAAAGATAAACTCGTATCTATTTGAACACGTTTCCGCCAAATCATGTCATTCCCTTCACACACGTATAACTGGACTAGATTTGCCTGATGGAAGAAAAATTGCCTACCCCGTAGACTGGGACAATTTAAAACTCCCCAAAGCAAAATATCCCTTATTTTCGCCCCGCTCGTATTAACCCTAGGTCAAAATGAGGAGTTACCCGGACCTAGCATATGTCCCAAAACTGGCTCTGGCACTATATAAACACTTCTAGAGGGGAAGCATGAAAAGAATCGGGGTGAAAAACAGAAGAGCCCCCCCCCCCCCCCCTCAACTCAAATCAAAACACAAAACAAAAAAAAAAGAAAAAAAAAGAGAAAGTTAGGCAAGGAGAGGCCAAACACCCAAGTGAACGGGTTAAACTCTCTATTTAGCAGGCTTTCACGCCTTTACGCATGGTATACGCTAAACAACGGCTATACCAGTACAGATCCAAACAACGGACTGTACCTTTCCACCCAAAAATAAAGAAGTGGTAAAAAGAAGAAAGCCAGAGGGACCTAGGAAGTAAGACATATGCTAGACTGGGACAATTCTAAAATATTGCCCGAAAGGAAGATATTACTCTTACCTCATTCACCCTCTCCCCTTTTTATTTTTTTTGCAATGGGGGTTCAAAATTGAGCTATGTCCACCAGGAAAAGCAAAATTTTGACCAAGGGTAGATCACGTCCAGGTTTACACCTACACACACACTCACACGAATTCATTTAGAAACTTGCCTATCCAAAGGAAGCTTGTCTGACTTGACTCTTGGTACACCCATAGATTTTTCAGCATGTTTAGAATAATACGATTAAGCATTTGAAAACCATGAACATAGGAAAATCGACGCCTAAGGCTTATACCTCTTAAATACAATCCTGGTTTGGACATGAGTGACCACAAGGGCTCCTCCACGGGGACTTGATGGCGTCTTTTACTTATGAAAATCAAGAACATTGCCCTCTCACCTAAAAAGTCATTGAAGAACTAAAATGCCCCCTTATGCCACATATACTTACGCATAAGCGTGCATTTTCCTTTTCCAAAACACTTTGGCATCCGATTTTCTTGAAAATTGTCCCCACATATTAAAATTGTCCCCACATATTGTCCCCACGAATATTAAAATTGTCTCCACTCACCTCATGCCCTTCCACACATGCGTGAGAAGAAATTGTCCCCAACTCCTACACATAAGTTCTTCACTCACGCACTTGGAATCCCTTCCTTGCGCACTAAAGCCTGGTCTCCCGCACTTTTACTTTCTCGCATTTATATTTCCATTCCGCCTTAAGATGGATTGTAGCCCTTGACAATTCAAGCAAGAAGGGCTCGAAAGTCAGTGCAGGGGCACAATCTGGACAGATTTAACACTTGGTCCTTGGAAAGAATGTTTTTATAGGTATTGAAGGATAGAACGGTCTCAAAAGCTTTCAGCGGCAGCAGCAGACAGGAGCAGCAGGCCCAAAAGCCCCAGGCATGGGACGGCTAAACCTAACTAGCCGCCCCTCACTGGGCGGCTAGTTACCCCCTTGTCTCAGGTAAGTTTGCCCCAGGCCGGGGGCGGCTAAACCTAACTAGCCGCCCCTCACTGGGCGGCTAGTTTACACTAGCCGCCCCTTGCCTGCACCCCTGTCAGTTATGTCAGCCCATATCTAATCAACTCTTCAATACTTCTTTACCTATTAAAATCAAATTCTTTCCAAAAAAAACTGCACGTACACATTTCATACACATATTCATACGCAAAACCTGTATAGATACTATGCTAAAACAAATTATATATCAAAACCTACACCCATCCATGAATCAAACCTATAAAAATCCAGATTCATCCACACATACATACATATCCATGAACCATCCATGCTAAACTACTCTAAACACATGCATATAAAGGAGAATGATTAAATTGTCCCACCCAAAACCACAAGCATCGATTGTTTTTCTAAACCTAAAAGAGGGCATAAAAAGGGAATCTTTCTTCAAAACGCTCCAAACTTTGAAGTCTTGAGCTATGCATCATCGAAACATTCACCTAAGTCAAAACAAAAGAAGAAAAGCATGAATTCATCGCATATATACTATTCTTCTACTTAAAACCAAGACACAAAAGCTATACCTCGGCGCATCGTCGTCCACTGGAGGCTGAGTAGGAGGAACGTCCTGATTTGGTTGAGAAGGGAGCGGCAGATGAGGAGAAGACTGAACCTCTGTAGCATCGGGAGCAGCAGGAGTCTCTCGAACCGAAGACGCGGCCCTCGCGTATATCCCACGACTCCGAGACGCCGAAGGACGAGAGGCACGGCTAAAGGTGGCCCCGGTAGCCAAGGAAGCCGAGAGAGAATGGTCAGGCTCAAGTGGAAGAAGATCAAGGTCCGCCTCGGTCATAGAGCCCCCTCCAACCAACTTCCCCCTCATAGTGGCCTCCCAGAGACGGACCTGCTGCGTGTCTCTGTCTCTCCTCTCCAATCTCTGTCGGAGGTGACTCTCTGTCCCTCTGGCCCGATCCTCAGCAACCCTCAACCTCTCCTCCAACTCCCGCGCCCTCGCTTCCGACGCCCTGAGTGCCTCTCTGTCCCTATCCCCGGCTGCCTGGAGAGAACGAACCAGGTCTCCCATCAAACCTCCAGGAACACCCGCCGAAGCCTCCAACTCCTACACCCTCATCTGGAGGGAGTCCCTCTCACGGCTTAGGGTAATGAACCCCTCCTCCCTCGAGGCTGTCATGGACCTCAGCCGGTCCGCCTCCTCCTCAGCCCGAGAAGCCCTGCCCCTCGCCTGGCCCAACTCCATCCTTGTGGCCGCCAACTCACTTCGGGCCACATCCAATTCCCTCGTCAGCTCGAGCTCCTGCTCGGAAACCACGGAAGGAGGGGGGACGGAAGAAGAAGAAGCGCCATCGGCCCTCGCTCTCGACAGAGCATCCACCTGAGCCTCGAGGACCCGGACCTGGTCCTGCAAGCGTCCTCTCTGTGCCCGCAACGCCTCTATCTGCCTGGCCCGCGCTTGGAGGTGGTCGTTGGCGGTCTTGAGCCTCTTCTCCATCTCATTCAACTCAACCTGCAAAAGGAAATACCATTCAGAAGATGTTCAAGCAAAAGAGAACAAGGAAAGAAAAGGGATTCTTTAACTTACATAAGCGTCCGGGATCTCCTCCTCCATCGTCCCGAGGATATCCGCATACTCCCGACGATACCAAGCTAGGTATTCGTCACTCGAAGTCACCTCAGGACGACGCTCCACCAAGACGCCTCGACCCATCCATCCCGCCACGTACGTCACGTAATTCCTCGGGAGATTCGTGTCCTGATGAATCCCGGCCACCGGAATCGAAGGGCGCCGCGGAAGAGGATCAGGCACCCACTGATGGTACCCAAGCTGACGGACGACCCGGCTGATCGCATGGAACACAACCTCATTGAAATAGATCAGCCAGATGTCTCGCGCCAGGGCCTCAGGAACCTCCTCCGAGTAAGGCCTCCACATCATCTAAGAAAGCATCGAAAGATAGGAAGAGCGCTTAGTCAAAAAGAAAACCAAGTACAACACCTCTTATACATCAAATGGTCCACATGTCAAATCAACTTTTTTATACTTTATTTATATTTTATTCTTTATCAACCAAACAACTCAACCTTTATTCTTACATTTTCTAATGAGAATGAAAAAACACAACCAAACAGAAAATCTCTTATTCATGTAGATTTGTTATCTATACTGACATAGTTATCTATCCAGAATAACTCAATTCCCCTATCCAAACGTGGACTAGGGGAATAAACTGGCAATCCTTGATTAGGAGCAACCAGGTAGGGGGAGACGGGTGCTATCGAATAGGTATGGTAAACCAAAGCAACCGGGTAAGTGAGGTAGGTAGGGATAAATGAAAAAAAGGTTGGGACAGCTGAAAAATTTTAAAGTTTTTTATATTTGTTGGAGGGGCAGAAAATAGCTATCCCAGTTTTGGCCGATAGGATTTGTCCACTCCGCTTCTCCCGATGTCTTTTGTCACGTCAGTGGCGATCCTCCACCTTGAGCGTCTTCGAAAACAAAGTTGGGGTGACTTGCAAAAGACCCTCCGATGCTCAAGTCATTACAATGCATAGTTAGGGTTGTTGCAAAAAAGAATATATTTCTCCCTTCAATAGGGAGAACTAATTCCCTATTTATAATACTTTGATGATGCCCTAGAATCCTTTGTGGATCTCTCTCCCATCTAACGGATGGGAAGAGATCTCAAATTTAGGGAATTGGTTATATCTTATTTGAGGGATTTGAAAAATCTGCTATCATTAACCTTGAATAAATACACATAATTTGTTGGGATCTTGTGAATCAACCGATGATTTTTTTAAACTCAGGATATATTGTTGTGATCTCAAGGAATCAGTTTAATGATAGCTCTAGATTTGATATATTTGTGAGGATTTAGAAATTAAGTGGTTGATGATCCTTGATTTGAAAACTGAATTATGAAATACTAACTTGAATTAGTTCTTGGTTGTTGGGTATGGAGGGTTCGACAGGCCGGATCCACGTATAGTGGGCCATCTATGTATTGGGCCCTCAATAATCAGGTCATGGGCCGCCGGTACGTGAAGCACAGTTTGTGGGCCTAATTTTTTCCCCCTACATTTGTTATGAACTATCAACTATGAAAGATATATTGAGAGAAGAAAAAGTATTGAGTTGAAAAAGAAAATAGAAGATCTTGTAAATAAAATGAAAAAACAACATGAATATGAAACAACATGAACATTTCACTAATGAGTTATATGATTTTCAAAAGAAATGTGTTAAATGTGAAATAGGGAAAGATAAGGGCATTCATATTTCATAGGTCAAGTCCTTGGAGAGTCCAGTTCTTAAGGCCAGGACGATGGCGGACTCATCAGACCTCTCAATCTCGAGTGAATAGCACAAATGCAGTTGACATATTGTGACATCCAGCCCGTTAAAGAGGTGTGGGTAAGGATTTTCAAGAGGCCCAATAGTCCCAAGATGCACATGGTATTTGCCCCCATTTAGAAAAATAAATTTGCTAAAGGGTTTAGGCAAATCACTCCTCAACAAAATTCTAATGAAAAACCGGAGATAGCAAATCTGCGGATTTCCAACAACTCTCTGTGAAACTTTGAAAAGTGATAATGAAATCTATAGAACCAGAGGAAATTTATAGGACTTGCAGGGTTCTCTTTCAAATAGTGCCATCCTTTCTGTTTGAGTTTGCATCACTTTGAAAGAGCTGCAATTTCTTCCATAAAGAGAGGTGCGAAGATGAAAAGGTTGCAGGGTCCAAACAACTTGATTGTTAGCCTTTTAACTACCACCCAATATTATCCGTTTGGTTGCACGTTTGGGCGGAATCCGCTTTCAAAAAGCGAATTCCGCCCAAACGCGCAACCAAACGGGTCGGATTCCGGCGGAATCAAAAGCTGGATTCCTTTTAATTTCTCTCTCAAAATCCGTATTGTTAAAATTTCAAAAAGAACGCTTTTTGGTTGGAATCGATTTTTTGAATTGAAAAGCAACTTTTTCTACCAAACATTAAATTCCTTCCAAATATTGATTCCTGAATTAAAAAAAAAGCATCCCAAAAAAATCAAAGGTTTAAAATCATCTTAAAAAACAGCTTTATTCCAAAATCTACTTTTCAATATGTGTTTCCAAACGGACCCTAAATCTCTTTTAAAGTAAAATTCAGTTAAAATTGATCATAGAGTGCTGTTACACACAGTTTTGTTTCCATTCCCAATTTCAGTCCTTCGAGAAAAAATCACCACAGCACATACTTACATTAATGATATATATGCTTTGATAGAAATTTTTTAGATTTTCTATAAATACATTAATGCAATTCATTTGAGTATATGCTTCATTTTTTATAATAGCATGTACCTTGTTAGATGGAGTATACTATTTAAAAAAAATTCAAAATACATGTAGACTGGAATTGGGACTAGAAAAGGGGCTGTACGTAACATTATTGTGAGGACCAAAATTCAGGCCCATTAACTATGCTCCACGTAACAATGGCTCAAGACCTGATTAGCGAGAGCTCATGACCCAAATATCTCACCAAATGTCGATCCGGCCCGTCGAATCCTCCATATCCAACAACCATCACAAATTCAAGTTAGTATTTCACATTCAATTTTAGATTAAGGAACCATCAATGATTGATTCTCTAAATCCTAACAGAATATATTAAATCTAGAGCTATCATTAAACTGATTTTCTAATATCACAACATATATCCTTAATTGATTCACAAGATCTCAACAAATTATATGTACTCATCCAGGGGTAATCAATAACTGATTCTACAAATCCCTCTAAAATACATATAATTAATCCCCTAAATCTGGGATCTCTCCCCATCCGTCGGATGAGAAAGAGTTCCTCCATTGATTTTAGGCTATCTATCGAAGTACTATGAATGGGGAATCAATTCTCCCTATTGAGATATGTGAAAAACTTTTTTTTATGAAACTCTAAATTGGACATTGGCTGACTTGAGTGTCGGAGGGTCTTCTTTAAGTCACCTTCAAACATGTTTCCAACAATGCTCAGGGGAGGAGGATCGCCGACTACCCAGCGGGAGCCGTCGGAAGAAGCGGAGGGACAAATCGTCTCGACCCGAACTTGGTTCATTATTTTTTGTCCCTCTTTAATAAAGGGCTAAGTGCACCCTACAGCCCATGCCACGTGTTCAGTGTGTGGACCATTTTCTCCCTTCTGTCTTATTTAAGAAAACCTTTGAATGAGTGGGCGGGCCACTATATAATTAAGGTCATAAAGATTATTACATAAGACTATATCCAGATGGCCAGATACATTACAATCCACTAAACAATCCCCCACTGCTCATTGTTTAAGACATAATAAAACAGAAAAACCTTAGACCAATCAATAAAACATTGAGCAATGCCATCACATACATTCACACACTAGTAACCTCTCTTACAAAAACCTGTGCATGAACATCAACCACAACCAACCTCACTGGCCTTATAACTGCACCTCTGATGACCAACCCTCGCTTCCAAATCCCCCCTCCGTATTCAAACATAGAGAACTCTATCTCCCCCTTCAAACCATTGCCCGTCGCAAAGGTCCCCACGGGGAGCTCGACCCACCGATTTCTAAGGTTGCTATCATTCAAGCTCACCTTGTGATCCTGCGAGACCCCGCCTGGACACACGAGCCTCAGATTCACGGGTACATGCCAACCGTACAATGGGTCCTTCATCATCACGAGAAAGGCGACCTCATAAGTCACGCCCGGCGACAGATATGATGCGTCGAGCTTACCGAGCACCTCGAGCCAGCACACGTTCTGCAGGCACGCAACCTCGATGCCTGCGTCGCTGCATAAGCGGATGGAAACAATCAGATCTTTGGAGTTCTGCTTGCATTGATATGAAGAGTTAGTAGACTAAGGTTTCATTCCCGGTTTCAAAACAGGTTTCATTCCCGGTTGCAGAAAAGTGAGTTGGCCAAACAGTTTTCAAATAATAATAAAATAATATTTACAGCTTAATTATAAGCTGCATCATCTTTTATCAAAAAAATGATAAAAACTAGCTTTTTGATAAGTGCATTGTTACATTGAGTTTTTTTTATAATTCAAAATTCAGTCCTATATACATGATACATCGTTAGAAATTCAGTTAAGCAACCTCGTTAAATTTTTTCTTATACTTATTAAAAATGGTTCATTTAACTCGAAATGGAATGATATATATTTTTTTGTCAAAGCATATATCTAATTAGATAATATTTACTATTTTTTTTAAAATGAAAACATGTATGGTCTGCAATTTTTTACTATAAAATAACTAAGTCTAACAATTTCCTTTTTATAATCAATGAAGAGGTAGTTTCTTGGAAACTCAATTCTAATTCCAATTTTTAAATAAAAGCTAACTATCAACCCCGTTTTCAAATGGGCCTAAAGGGTCATTTGGAAACACATTTGGATTGGTTATTACTTTTGTAGAAATTGAAATAATTAAGTGTGTTTACAAACGATCCTGGAAAGCATGCTTCATTAAATAGTTTGTTTCTTTAGTACAAAAAGATATGTTCTTTTAAAATGCATAGAAAGTAATGAGCTTCTTAGGAATCGAGTTTTATTAAACTACTTTATAGAAAATCATATTTATCAAAGAGATTTTCAAATGCACTCTTAACTTTTAAAATGAATCTCTCAAAAATCAGCTTATAGAGAATCAATTCCAAAATGATTTTCTAAACTTCAGTTTCTAATCTTAAATTTTGATTTTCATGTGTTAAATCCCCATTTTTGAAACGAGTTTGGGACCTTTGGGTATTAGTTATTTTCCACAAAAAAAATGATTTTAAAATAAAATTTGTAAGGGGACCAATTTAATTAAAAAAAATTTGCCAAAAAATAAAATAAAATTTGCAAGAACCTATATATTTATGTCAACCCATATTTGGAGAAGCTAGTTTTTAGTAACTTAATTACAATAAGTTGCTGAAACTTTTAATTAAATTGTTGTTTTTTTTTGCTGTTTGAAAACCGGTTTGGGTATGATTTATATTCTTGTAAATTCAAAAGCACCCCAATCAACCAAGCAGCGTTTTTGTGAAAAAAAATAATTAAAAATAGCTTCTACGGACATAACCAAAAATATAAATAAAAACTGTATTTAAAAATTGGTTTCAAACGAGGCTATATCAAACCTTGAATAATCGTTTAGAGGCATCCAATTCCAATAACGCGGATCATCGCTCCATGTGATCTTAAACTCCCTCGCGAACACAGTGAAACAGTTGAATCCCGATTCATCCACCCAGTATTTCTACATAAATAAATAAATAATATGAAGATCACCAAACACTGATCAAAGAAAACGAATCAAAGAGTGAATAAAACTTGCCTTCTTTTTGTTACTCAATGAGATGCCGGACCGGGGTCTCTGGTGGAGGTCATCAACATCGTCGGCCTCTTTTGTGATGGCTTCCAAGTTATGAGGGACGATTTTTGGTGCAGCCTTGGCTTCCTTGGCTTCTAACTTTGGGTGTTCAATGGGAATCAGAGTTTCGTTGGATGACTTGGTGGGAGATTCTAAGGCCTGGTGTTCGGCCTCTTCTCGTGAAGGAGCCGCCCCCATAACTCTTCTTCTTCTTCTTCTTCTTTGTCTTTTGAATAAAATTTATAGCACCAGTAGTAAACAAATTTGAGCATTGTTACACTCAATTTCTTTTACAGTTCAAAATACAGTCATGTATACTTCGTTAGAAACCCAGTAAAACATATACCCCATTAAAAAAATTTCTTACGCTTACTAAAAATTGCTTCATTCAATTTAAAATTGAAATATATATATATATATATATATATATATATTTTTATCAAAACATATTACTCATTAGATAATGTTAACTATTTAAAATAAAACAACAACATGTGTAATCTAAGTTTTGAACTTTAAAAATGACTGAGTCTAATATTTTTCAATAAATTTTATAAGAGCTATGTTATACACATTTTTTTTTTCAGCCCGAATTTCAATCTTATATATCTTGATAATGTTGTATGATCACAATAATGAAACATGTCTCAATTAGAAAAAATTTAAATTTTCTATAAATGATTTCATTCAATTCATTTGCGTATATAACAACTTTTTATAAAGATGTATATAGCATATGCTATTTATAAAAAACTCAAAAAATGTGTGGACTAAATTAGGGTTGAAAAAAAGACTATGAGTAGCGATTTCTATTTTATAAATTAAAGTTGATGCTTGATAGAGTAATATGCTCACATTAATGATGTATATGTCTCTTTTAAAAAAATTAACATTTACTATAAATGATTCATGCAATTCATTGGAATATATAGTTCATTTTTTACAAAAATATATATCTTATTAAATGAGGTGTATTATTTTTAAAAAACTTAAAACATAAAATTAGGGCAAGAAAAGGGACTGTAAGTAACTATTTCCATTTATATAAAAAAATTTAATTTCAGAAATTGGGGCATATCTATTCGAATTTTAAATCAAACCAATGATGTCCATATGTTATAAAGTTATGCTGCATACAAATTGAAAAGTTATTCTCCACTGTTGAAGTTGTTTGTGAGGTTCGAATATTATCTGACCGCCCAAGATAAAATTGTTCCATGTTTTTCAATCTTGAGCACTTTCCGATTTGACAATGAAAGCATTTGAGAAAGCTTAAAGCAAAGTGAAGGGTAAGTAAGATTCTATGATAAGGATGCAAGATGTTCCACGCATCCTATTCGATCCTAATATCGACAAATGAAAATCAAAACTTACCATTGATGAAGAAGGCATTCAAGAAAATCCAGTCTACTTAACATTAACAACTATGTAAATCCTATTTAGCAAAATTGACATTTGAATTGCAAGGGCCTCATACAGAGATCGGATTTCCAGTGTGGCTACTGTAGATACCTCAATTTTGACCGTCCAAAAAGACAAAAATAATTCAAGTAACATTTTTAAATGAGCACATTTGAATCAAATAGAAAACTACTTTAACGAATTAAAGGAACAAGGAGAAATCCTGGCCACAACACTTAGAAAAACTAAGTGACCAGAAGCCGGGCGGCTAGTTGAAAGTAGCCACCCCTCCTTGGACGGCTAGTTTCAACTAGCCGTCCCTTAACCGCTTCTCTTAGATGGGACATAAAGCAGCATTTAATGCTTATGATTGCGACGGTTTGTTCCAATTAGTCGCCCCTTCTTTGATGGTTCAACCTTAGTAACTGCCTCAAGCCACCGCTTGTCAGAGATTGGACGTTTGGCAGATCATCATACCGGCGGCATCTCCTAACTAGCCACCCCTCACTGGGCGGCTAACTACAACTAGTCGTCCCTGCCCGGGCGGCTGAATTAGGGTAGCCGGCTCGCATCTGGACTCACCCATAAAGCATAAAGCAACTTTACTTAGGTGTGAAGTTACTTAGCCTCACCCTTTTGTCCAACTCATGCTATTACCCAATGGACCATAGAGTGCGTCGTTTAGCAATGATGGTTACTTGGTCACACCCTCTTACCCAACCCATGCTATTACCCAAAGAATAAACCCATGCACCCTTTTCTACTATAAAAGGAGGGGTAGGGGTGAGAACTAAAGGGTGGCCATTTTTCATTTCCAAAGTGTGTGTTAGAGAAAGAGAAAGAGAGAGGGTGAGAGCCCTAGTTGAGAGAGAAGGAAAGCCATTCCCCACCAAATTCCACTCTCCATAAACCCCCCTCTAAACCATTGTCCTAAACCACTCTTAGCCCTGGCCAAACAAATCCAAATTCTTACCTAGGTGCTGCCCAAATCTAGAAGAGGAAACCACCAACACCACTTTCAATCCTCATTACCACCACCCTAGCCAAAGCCAAAACACTTCCCTACCTAGGTTCTTTCCAAATCCAGAAAACCCAGAACCAGGTACCAGGCGGCTAGTCCCAACCAACCGTCCCCTACCAGGCGGCTAATTCCCACTAGCCGACCCCCTCCTAACCCTTTTTAGTCCCATATCTCCTCTAGTCAAGCCCCTGAAGCAGAATAGGATTACCTATTCTTCACCTCTGTGTACGGTATATCCGTATCCCAGAGAGGAGACCCCACAAACTCCCCCCGCGAGGTGATCAAATCCAACAGCAACTTTTCCTGCTTTTTGAGAAAGCAGGTGGCGATCACAAATGACAAACCCCGTCTTTTCTGAGAAGCAGTCGGGCGGCTCAGGAACACGACTCTCTAGGCGGTGATCTGATCAGTCGCGAGACGAACCAGGACCAAGTTCGCAGAACCCCCCAGTTTTACATACCGACAGCTACCACATTTATTCCCTATGGTAGCTACACAAAGGCTGCCACTTATGCAGTGAAAAAATTATATTCACTTTTTTAAGAATCTTACTAGCAAGAGTCTATCAAAAATTATGTTCATTTTTTTAATAGATTCTACCCCTATGTGACGGCATTTGTGTGCCTGTCACTGGGAAATCTTGTGGCGGTCATATAGGAAATCTGATCACCCTCAAATACTATGTTGCATGTGCATTAATAACTGTAGGGCCCAAAAATAAGGCCCACCCGTTAAGTTTCACGTAGCAGCGGCCCACTATCCGTTTAAGGGCCCACGATCCCTTTGAGGGTGGCCCATGACCCGGATCATCTACCATAGTGGATCCGACCCGTCGACCAGCCAAAACCCCCAATTCAGTCAAACTTGTTGACTTCCCAGGATATGACAATACAACAAATCTAGATTCATCATAATTCTAATCCATTAAATTGCCTAGGTTTGTTCTGAGGATGGGATCAATGAATAAATCAACCCCTGAATCTTGGCAAATCTAAGGTGTGGATAAGATAAATCTCAATAGAATGAAATTGATGTCCAAGATATAGGATCTCATCTAATCCATAAGGATGTGATCTTCAAATCCTAAAAATACTATAAAAAGGAACTACGTATGACTTGATCCCAAGAGGCAAAAAAAAGTAGGGGTACATACGTAGCCTAGAGAAATATCTCAAGGTTTAGTCCAAAAATAATTTTCCACCACATCCTAGAGAGAGGGAAGCCGACCGGACCAAGGAAGTTCCGTGCCATGAGGCCACGCACTGCCGCTGACCACGCGCTCCAAACGGTGGAGTTATTCCACTTGTCCCCATTATCGGCAGACATCCTCCGTACCCCTTGTCCAAAAAAATTCACTCCCCCGAAGTTCAAGCTCTAAGACGGGAAGACTGATCCTATCGAACATCTTTTCCTGTTTCAACAACGCATGTCCCTAGAAGTTGGAGACGATGCCCTACTTTGCAAAGTCTTCCCACAGAGCCTCGGGGGGCAGGCCCTGGCATGGTTCTGAATGCTCACCCTCGGCTCCATCTCAACCTTCGAAAATTGTGCGAGGTGTTCATCGGTCACTACATCTGCCACTACAAGTCCAAGAAGGATGTCGCCAACCTCTTCGGGATGAGACAAGCAGAAGGGAATGGCTGAAAGATTACCTCACGCATTTTAGTACGGAGATGAACTAGGTCGACGACTCTGACCCTAGGAATGATGCTATGGCCTTTCAACTAGGACTATCAACGGGTCGCGGGTCAACCCGGACCCGACCCGATAGAAGGCATAAATACCCGACCCTGTCGGTGTTGAAAAATCTGCGTGTGTGGGGGTTCTTCGGGGATTCGGATCGGATGCGTGCCCTGGCGGGCTCGGTCGGATCGTCTTCTCGGAAGGGGTGAGGGTGTCGTTCCTGGTTGAGGCGCCCGACAGCGGCTCAAGAGGATTCAAGGGGTTTTGTGATCGCCACCTGCTTTTTCTAAAAAACAGGAAAGGGTTTGGGTCGGATTTGATCGCCTACGTGGGGAGTTTGTGGGGTCTCCGCTCTGAGACACGGATATACCGTACACAGAGGTGAAAAACAGGTAATCCTATTCTGCTTCCGGGGCTTGACTAAAGGAGTTATGGGACAAAGGGATGTTGATATGGGGTGTGGATAGGGGGGCGGCTAGTTGTGTTTAGTCGTCGGCCAGGGGGCGGCTAGCTAGGGTTAGCCGTCCAGGGTCTGGGGGAACTTGGGCAGGGCTTTGGTAGGAAAAGGGTGGGGTCTTGGGCAGAGGCTAAGCTAGGTTTAGCCTGGGTTTATGGAGGGTGGGATGAGAGGGTATTTTATGTAGGGAATGGGTGTTTCTCTCACAAAAGGGGCTCTCTCTCTCTCTCTCTCTTGGGATTTCTAGTGGTGGATTGGTGATTTACGGGTTTCTTGGTGATTGAAGATGAATTGGTGGTGTTGTGGATATCATTGTAAGGCTTGGGACCTCCTCTATTTATAGTAAAAGAGAGGCAGGGGAAGATCCAGGGGGTAATGGAGTGGGTGGCTTCGATTGGACCTCTCATTAATTCTCTGGTTCTTCTGTCAGAGACCAGGTGAAGGGCGGCTACTTCCTGGTAGCCGCCCCTATCATGACCTGCCAAACGTCCCATCTCTGACAAGCGGTGGCTTGGGTCGGCTACTTGGTTTGATTCGGCCAAGAGAGGGCGGCTAAAGGTCATGACCCGCCGCAATGATCTGCATTTAATATTGCTTTATGTCCCATCCAGGGGACTGGTCCAAAGTCGGCCAGAGGGCGGTTAGGGGGGGCGGCTAGTGTAAACTAGCCGCCCCTTTCCAGGGACTTAGGTTTTTAGGGTAGGTTTAGGTTTAGGTCCGGGCTAGGGTTTGGTTTAGGGTTAGGGTTTGGGCTAGGGTTTGGGGTTTTGGCTTAGGGTTAGGTTTAGGTTTTGGTTTAGGTTTATGGTTTAGGGTCAAGGCTAGGGCTAGGGTTTAGGGCTAGGTCAAGGTTTAGGGTTTCCGGTTTAGGTTTAGGTCAAGGCTTGGGTTAGGGTTTAGGGTTTCCGGTTTAGGTCAAGGCTAGGGTTAGGGTTTCCGGTTTACCGAACCTTTGGTTCTCTATTGGTGTCCACTTGTGGGATATTTTCGCGTGTTACTTGAAGTATTTCTGTCTCTCTGGACGGTCAAAATTGGGGTATCTACAATTGTCCCTCATCGGACGGAGTCTTTGCGCGGAGCGTGAAAGACTTCGACCGATGATAAGGAAAGAGACCGACCTTCAAGAAGTTATGCCAACACGAACAGTACTATTCGGGGAGTTGATTTAGACTGTCAGAGGCTAGGTCTTGACTTAGAATTTTTAACCGAGAGGATGATCCAGGTGGAAGGCGGGGAAAAGTAAATGGTGAGTGATCCAACCCGTGGTCGGGGTTCTTAGCTATCGTGCACGGAGCAGCCCAGCGTCAGTTTCCTCGTGCCTACCGTTACCGTGCTTGGGAAAACTCAGCAAGGAGGGGATATCGCCGACAGAAAGCATGTAAAAGTTGATTTGGGTGAATTGGATCATCCGAAGGATAAGAACTCTGGAAAAGAACCAGAACTGAAGAAATTCAAATTTTGAATGGTACTGAAAGTGTGGCGAAACTTCGGGAAAGTCGTGTTTGATCGAGTAATGTCTGGAAATAAGCCAATACATGGCTGTTTGGTATGGAGAACCTTGAAATTTAGGGCTGAAAAGATTGGAAAGGGGTTTTTAAGTGAAAGAAAAAAACTGGGAGGGGCGGCTAGTTGTAACTAGCCGCCCGAGAGGGGGCGGCTACTCGCGGGTAGCCGCCCCTGGACTGGGTCCCTTATAACCGAAAAAGGGACCCTCTCTCTCCCATTTTTCAAAAACGGTTTCTCTCCCTCTTCTTCTTCTTTTCTTCGGTTTCAAACCCAAAAAACCCTGATTTCTTTGCCTTACCTTCCTCTATTTTGACCTCAATCTCTTTCTTTCTCTTGATTTCGAAACCCTAGTTTGGGTTCTCCCTTTCTTTTATCAAACCGAAGAGATGACGAGGTCGAAAGCGATTGCTTCGAGGGGGAAACGACCACGGGTGGCTCGTGGAGAGCGTACCCGAGCTCTTCATCATCGGAGAGCGATAGGCCGGAGGTCGAGGCCGTGGGGGAGGGTATGGGTACGACGGAGGTGCCGCCGGTGGATATTGGCGTGGGTGAGGTCGGGGATTTGCCTTCGGGGGCTGTCCCGGAGGTAGGGGGGAGTGTGATAGGCTATACACGCAAGAGGAGGCGTGGGGATCGACCGGTGGTGGCCGAGGAGGTGGTTCCGGGGGTTGGAGGATCGATTGAGGGTGCAACCGAGGGGGTAGGGGTCGAGGGAGTTAGCGAGGAGGTGAGGGCGTCGTTGGATGCCCTCGTTGGGATGTTGGATAGGGAGGCCACAGAGGCCAGGGCTGAGGAGGAGGAGAGTAGGGCTATGGGGGCCTTTGCGGAATTTATCTCCGGCGTGGGAGGGTGGAGGGGATAGGAGAGGCTAGGGACGGGGCCGGGGAGGCCGAGGGTATGGGCACTGGGGCCGCCGAGGCTGGTGTGGGTGTTGGGGTTGAGGCCGAGGAGGCCGTGTTTGAGGAGGATGAGGAGGAGGATGACGACGGGATGGACGATCCCGACGAGGCCGAGGTGGACGCTCCTGGGTCCACACGGGCCGTGGTATGTTCCTAATCCTTTAGTTTTAGCCTTTTATTTTGGTGTATATGCATGTGTTTTGGTTGGTATGAACAGGTCATATATGTGTATTTATACTTGTACGTGTGTTTTAAATAGGCATGCTTGTGTATAAGTTTTGTCATGGTGGGATGTGTAAGTATGCTGAGATGGGTTTGTTTTTATAGGGAGGGGGACATTTTTTATATATATATATCCATGTTTGTCATATGCATGTAAAGGAGAGAGAAATGATATAGCTAATATGCTTGCACGCGATACTTTTCTATGTGTGTGTGGTTTCGTACGTGTTTGATCGTGGTAGAGCATGAGGGAGTGTATGCATGCATTTCATGGGTACGAGTTCTATATTGCTGTATTGCTTAGGTGTGTTTAGGGGAGGTATAAGCATGATAGGCTTGATGTAAGAAAGTGTGTGAGTGGTGACCACGGTGGGATGTGTTTGATATTCGTCTAGCATGCGTGATCATAGTAGGAGTGTAGCTTCTTACTTTCATGCTTTTGTTTCTTTTTTTTTTCTTTTTTTTTTTTTAGCATGTGGAAGTTTTGCTAAGCATGGTTTAAAATGATTTCGTAGATTTGGACTCTTACCTCTCGCTCGCTTTTAAACTAACCCATGTTCCCTTCGTTTGTTTTGTAGAGGCCGAATCGTATTCGGGCTTTATGGCACGGGACGAAGAGATGGTACGATGCCCTGGGGCAGGAGGAGAGGAGTTTGGTGGATGTAACGGGCTTCCGTTCCTTTTTCCTGATCGAGCCATTCCACGTCCACCGTCCATATGTGGAGGCCTTGGCGGAGAGATGGGATCCGGAGAGTTGCACGTTCATCCTCCCTACCGGTGCTCTCATGCCGACGCTCGAGGACGTCTATCGGATCACCGGTCTTCCGGTTCTGGGGGAGGCAGTGATCGCGGCCACCCTAGCTGACTACAGGGGGCTTTTCCGAGAGTTGATCGGGGAATGGGAGTTCGTGGAGCGGGAGCGGACGCTGAACCGGATCCCTTTGGGGCGGCTTTCGGGGCAGTACGGCCTTGGTTCCTTTACAGAGCGCCAGAAGGGCGAAGCTGCAGCTAGCTTCGAGAGGAGGCGGGCGATGATCGAGGCGAGAGAGGCGGCCGTGTGCCCACAGAGGGCACGGAGGGAGTTGAGAGCGTTCTTCCTCTACTTCTTTGGCCGGGTCCTCTTTTCGACGGTCTCTGATAAGGTTTCCTCTCATTCTCTTCTGCTGATGAGGGACCTGGAGGGCATGGGGCGCTATGCTTGGGGAGCGGCGATGCTCGCCCATCTCTTTGCGGAGCTCTCGAAGAAAGTAAAGAGGGCCGGGGGAAAGAACCTTGGTGGCTTCGCGCCATTTCTTCAGGTACGTGTAAGTGAGCGGTAAATGTCTTTTCTTTGGCTTTAGCTCTCTTTGATCGTGACGATTCCCCTCTTGTTTTGCTAGATCTTTGGGTACGAGCTTTTCTCCATTGATCGCTTGTCTTTGGCTCCGTTTGATCATGCCCTCCCTTGGGCCATGAGGTGGGAACCCCGGGGATCTTCCCGCTTGCACCGCCTCGCCCAATTCCGAGAGGCATTCCGGTTGTCGGAGGAAGAGGTATGAGTTTTCTTTGAATTTCTTTGGTTTGTATTTGGTTTTCGTTTGACTAAGCGCTCTTCCTATCGTCAACTCGCTTCGGGCCACATCCAATTCCCTCGTCAGTTCGAGCTCCTGCTCGGAAACCACGGAAGGAGGAGGGACGGAAGAAGAAGAAGCACCATCGGCCCTCGCTCTCGACAGAGCATCCACCTGAGCCTCAAGGACCCGGACCTGCTCCTGCAAGCGTCCTCTCTGTGCCCGCAACGCCTCTATCTGCCTGGCCCGCGCTTGGAGATGCTCATTGGCGGTCTTGAGCCTCTTCTCCATCTCATTCAACTCAACATAAGCGTCCGGGATCTCCTCCTCCATCGTCCCGAGGATATCCGCATACTCCCGATGATACCAAGCTAGGTATTCGTCACTCGAAGTCACCTCAGGACGACGCTCCACCAAGACGCCTCGACTCATCCATCCCGCCACATACGTCGCGTAGTTCCTCGGGAGATTCGTGTCCCGAGAAATCCCGACCACCGGAATCGAAGGACGCCGCGGAAGAGGATCGGGCACCCACTGATGGTACCCAAGCTGGCGGACGACCCGGCTGATAGGGATCGAGAGGCGGTCAGGGTGTCGGAAGCGAGGGCGCGGGAGTTGGAGGAGAGGTTGAGGGCCGCTGAGGATCGGGCCAGAGGGACGGAGAGTCGCCTCCGACAGAGATTGGAGAGGAGAGACAGAGACATGCAGCAGGTCCGTCTCTGGGAGGCCACTATGAGGGGGAAATTGGTTGGAGGGGGCTCTATGACCAAGGTGGACCTTGATCTTCTTCCACTTGAACCTGACCATTCTCTCTCGGCTTCCTTGGCTACCGGGGCCACCTTCAGCCGTGCCTCTCGTCCTTCGGTGTCTCGGAGTCCTGGGATATACGCGAGGGCCGCGTCTTCGGTTCGAGAGACTCCTGCTGCTCCCGATGTTCCAGAGGTTCAGTCTTCTCCTCATCCGCCGCTCCCTTCTCAGCCGAGTCAGGACCTTCCTCCTACTCATCCTCCAGCGGATGACGATACGTCGAGGTATAGCTTCTTTGTGTCTTGGTTTTAAGTAGAAGAATAGTATATATGCGATGAATTCAAGCTTTTCTTCTTTTGTTTTTGGTTTTAGGTGATATTTTGGTGAGGTATAGCTCAAGACTTTCGGATTTTGGAGCGTCTCAAAGGAAAAGATTCCCTTTTTTATGCCCTCTCTTAGGTTTTGAAAAAAAAAATAGTCTATGCTTGTGGTTTTGGGTGGGACAATTTAATTTCTCGTTTATATGCATGTTTTAGAGTAGCTTAGCATGGATGGTTCTTGGATATGTATGTTTGTGTAGATGAATCTTGGCTTTATAGGTTTGATTCATGGATGGACATATGATTTTGATATATGGTTGTTTTTCGAAGTGTATTTATATTGGTTTTATGAATGTATATGCGTATGAAATGTGTGTATGCAATTTTTGGAACGAAATGTTCTTAACAGGTATTGGAGATACGAAGATTTGATTTAAAATAGGACTGACAGCACTGGAATAGGTGCAGGCAGGGGGCGGCTAGTGTGAACTAGCCGCCCAGTGAGGGGCGGCTAGTGCGAACTAGCCGCCCCTTGCCTGGGGCATCCTTACCTGAAACAAAGGGCAGGGGCGGCTAGAATAAACTAGTCGCCCAGTGAGGGGCGGCTAGTCGAGCTTAGCCACCCCCTGCCTGGGGTAGTTTGGTCCTGCTGCTCCTGTCTGCTGCTGCCGCTGAAAGTCTTTGCGACCGTTCTAACCTTCAGTACCTATAAAAACATTCTTTCCATGGACCAAGTGTTAAATCTGTCCAGATTGTGCCCCTGCACTGACTTTCGAGCCCTTCTTGCTTGAATTGTCAAGGGCTACAATCCATCTTAAGGCGGAATGGAAATATAAATGCGAGAAAGTAAAGTGCGGGAGACCAGGCTTTAGTGCGCAAGGAAGGGATTCCAAGTGCGTGAGTGAAGAAGAACTTATGTGTAGGAGGTGGGGACAATTTCTTCTCACGCATGTGTGGAAGGGCATGAGGTGAGTGGGGACAATTCTCACATGAGTGGGGATAATTTTAAATTTCGTGGGGACAATTCTCATATGAGTGGGGATAATTCTGATATTCGGGGGGGGGGGGGGTTGACTTTAATGTTTCAAGAAAATCGGATACCAAGGTGTTTTGAAAAGGAAAATGCGAGCTTATGCGTAAGTATAAGTGGCATAAGAGGGCATTTTAGTTCTTCAATGACTTTTTTAGGTGAGAGGGCAATGTTCTTGATTTTCATAAGTAAAAGACACCATCAAGTCCCTGTGGAGGAGCCCTTGTGGTCACTCATGTCCGAACCAGGATTGTATTTGAGAGGTATAAGCCTTAGGCGTCGATTTTTCTGGGTTCATGGTTTTCAAAATGCTTAATCGTATTATTCTAAACATGCTGAAAGATCCGTGAATGTACCAAGAGTCAAGTCAAATAAGCTTCCTTTGGATAGGCAAGTTTCTAAGTGAACTCGTGTGAGCGTGTGTGTAGGTGTAAACCTGGACGTGATCTACCCTTGGTCAAAATTTCGCTTTTCCCAGTGGACATAGTTCAATTTTGAACCCCCATTGCAAAAAAAATAAAAAGGGGAGAGGGTGAATGAGGTAAGAGTAATATCTTCCCTTCGGGCAATATTTTAGAATTGTCCCAGTCTAGCACATGTCTTACTTCCTAGGTCCCTCTGGCTTTCTTCTTTTTACCACTTCTTTATTTTTGGGTGGAAAGGTACAGTCCATTGTTTGGATCTGTACTGGTATAGCCGTTGTTTAGCGTATACCGTGCGTAAAGGCCTGAAAGCCTGCTAAATAGAGAGTTTAACCCGTTCACTTGGGTGTTTGGCCTCTCCTTGCCTGACTTTCTCTTTTTTTTTTTTTGTTTTGTTTTGTTTTTGATTTGATTTGATTTGAGGGGGGGGGGCTCTTCTGTTTTTCACCCCGATTCTTTTCATGCTTCCCCTCTAGAAGTGTTTATATAGTGCCAGAGCCAGTTTTTGGGACATATGCTAGGTCCGGGTAACTCCTCATTTTGACCTAGGGTTAATACGAGCGGGGCGGAAATAAGGGATATTTTGCTTTGGGGGGTTTTTAAATTGTCCCAGTCCACGGGGTAGGCAATTTTTCTTCTATCAGGCAAATCTAGTCCAGTTATACGTGTGTGAAGGGAATGACATGATTTGGCGGAAACGTGTTCAAATAGATACGAGTTTATCTTTGAGAGTCTTACAATTCTATCATCAAGTACTAAACGCTGGAAATCGCAGGAAGGAAGAATAATATTTCATAAGTATTGAGAACTTTTCATGCATGGAATTTCTTCAGATAAAGTGCATTCCACGAACCTGGAACATCGACTCCTTCGGCATCTACCAGGCGGTAGGCATTCCCGGAATAGGCATGGGTGATCACATAGGGTCCCTCCCATGTGGGTTGCAGCTTTCCTCTTGGGTGAGGCTGTCTTGATGGCATGATTTGCTTAAGTACTAATTCCCCGATTTCAAATTTTCTTTTTATCACCTTCTTTTCAAATGCCCTTGCCACCCTTCTTTGGTAGGCCTGGGCATGGTCTGCCACTTTTAATCTCTTCTCGTCCAGTAGTTCGAGGCGTAGTAAGAGTGCCTCCCTCTTTTCCTCAATTTGGAGATCTTCTTCTAGTACTATTCTTAAGGATGGGACGAGGATTTCGTAAGGTACTACTGCTTCGGTCCCAAATGTGAGTGAATAGGGGGTTTGACCAGTGGGCGTTCTAATGGAGGTTCGGTATGCCCAGAGGGCATCTACCAGTTTATCAGGCCAATCGGTAGCCTTGTGGGTTTCTACCGTTTTCTTTATAATTTTGAGTAAGGTTTTTGTTGGTGGCTTCTGCTTGTCCGTTCCCCTGTGGGTAGTATGGTGTGGAATGATGAAGTTCTATATGATGTTTATTGCATAGGTCTTGGAATTCTTGGGAGATGAACTGGGGGCCATTGTCAGTTATGATTACTTTGGGGGTGCCGAACCGTGCCAGGATGTGAGTGCGGACAAAACGAGATAGGGTAGAGCTTTTAATTACTACATAGGACTCGGCCTCAGCCCATTTGGTAAAATATTCCGTGGCGGTGAGGATGAAGGCTTTTTGGGTGGTGTTTTCTATAGTGTCCTGGAATGGTCCTATTATGTCTAATGCCCACATGGAGAAGGGCCATGGTGAAGTCATGGGATGTAAAGAAGATGTTGGTGCGTGTATTTTGTTGGCATGGGTTTGACATTGGATACAACGCTTAACGTATTTGTTACAGTCTCCTTCGAGCGTGGGCCAATAGTAGCCCATTCTTAGTACCTTCTTTGCTAGCATCTGGGCGTTGACGTGCCCTCCGCATACTCCGGTGAGCTTCTTCTACAATGGTGTATGCTTCTTCGTCGTCCAGGCATCTGAGTAGTTCTCCGTTGAAAGAGGCTCGGAAGAGTATAGCCCCTCGGAGGCAGTACTTGATTGCTATCCTTTTAACTATTTTCTGGTCGTCGTTGGTAGCATAGCTTGGGAATGAAGCGTCTCTAAGGTAGTTTTTAATATCAAAGTACCATGGGTTTCCGTCGTCTATATTTCCTAGTTCAAGTTAGGATTTCCGTGGTACTAGCATTTTTGTTGGCCTGGTTCGTTTTTAGGAGACTTTGAGTTTTAGGGTCACTGAGTTCGGTGGCAGGTGTTTCCAGTCTCTGAATAGTGACTGTTTCA